>KV875229.1:1896986-1955191 GCA_001879505.1 Calonectria pseudoreteaudii
CCTCCTTCTTCTTCTTTTTCTCCTTTTTCTTCCTCATCATCATCTTCTTCTTCTTCTTCTTCTTCTTCTTCTTCTTCTTCTTCTTCTTCTTCTTGTCGAAGGAGTCGGGTCGCAATGGCCCCCCCCTCCTTAGCCCCTAACTCCACCTCTATCTCCACTCGAGCATCTTCCAAGTCGCTTGGGATATACATGCAAACATTCCGCGTGACCAACTCAAAATTTGCGTCCTCTCTTTGGTATCTCGGGTGCTTCCTGATGGCCTTGGCAACATACCGCCCAAATTCAGCCTCCAAACAATCCCGATGGCAGTCGGTCAGTTGCAGCTTTGGCATCCCGGTGATGCGGCCATGCGAGTTGTCGTGGCGGACAAAGCAGACCCCGTCTTGTTCTTCAGTTTGTACCCCAAAAAGTGCAGAGGCATACCGGGCTTTCGCATAATCGCGAATACGAAAAAGCATGCGGCATTGGTCCTGGCCGTCCTGGCTACCGAACTCCAAGTCAACTGCGGCTACGTTCAACTCCGGACGCCTGCTATGGGGTTTTCTCGCAACTGAGCTGGCCAGCCGTATTGGCACCAGCCAGTTTATTGCTTGCATGGGAATGTCGATCAACTTACAGCCATCCTCCCAACCTGGGATGTCTGCAGGCACCACTTCAGCCCACAGCCCATCCCGAACGCCATCCTGTGATGTGTGTGATGCCGCAGGAGGTTGTTCGTGAGAACTCGGCAGGTCTTCACCCTCAGCTTCAGGTTCTGGCGCTTCCTGTGATGGTTCTCGCGGGCTTGCGCCAGGCCCGTGGCGTTCCAGAGACCTCAGCCTGTATCTTCTCGCGTTTCTAGACTGTTGTCCTTGGGTTTGTCGTCTTGTAGACTGCTGCGCGCTCGGCCGGGCCCGTGGCGGCCGGTTCTCGTCGCCCAACTCCAGCCAACCCTCGATCTTTTCAGCGATTTGAGGGTTGCTCCGCAAAACCTCGCCCCATCCACTGATTATTCGTTGCCGGTGCCGATGAGACCTGGATTCAAAGACTTCGAAGGCAGCCCGAAACTCCTGCTTATTGGGATGGTGCTTGTGGCTTCTATTCATGCGTAACGCAGTCTCGTACGCGACATACGCATGGGGGGAGTTGGAAAAGAGGTCATTTGACTGGTGAGTCCTCCAGCCATCCTTCATTCTCCCCGATTGTCGTATGCTTCGTATCCGATCCACGATGGTGTCGATGAGAATGTTGGCCATCGTTCTGGTTGGAGATTCACTAAAGTGATGTATTATATATAACAGAGGAATAAACAATGATGGGCAATTAAACAGCCCTCATGTCCTCTGGGTGGGGGTGAAATTTCTTCATTATATAGACAATGTGTGCTGTGAAAGCAAAAGGGTGTTCTTTTTTTCATGTGTTCAAAGGGGCGAGGGCAGTCTTTTATCAAGAAAACAAAGGCGGGTGCCTTTGCACCACTATCCAATCTTTGTTGCGGTGAATTACAACCGGGAGCTTGCATCAGTCTCTGAAAGAGAATTCATCACTGTGTTTGACCACGCATGCACACAGCCAGTCACCTGCAGTTTGCCTTTGTTCGGCTGGGCACAGCGGAACAAAGAAAAGTTGCACTGAGAACATCGGTATCCGCCAGAGGAATCCAACTGGGCAAAGGGGGGCAGGCACTGACAGAGTGTCTTTTCTTGGCTCTAATCTTTCACTCGTCATTGGGTCCATCATCCATTTTAGAATCGTTGATGTTGCTAAGAATGGGGTGGGCCGACTGCTTTGTTTTCAATGTCTTGTCCCCGGTTTCTGAGCAGCGGTTGCTTATTTTTTAGAGCAGCAAAATTGAAATATTTGTGACTTCACACCAGTAGAGCGACAGTATGCCGAACTCCTCAAGATGCCAACTATGTTTACTGCCTTAGGCAATGCTTTGGCAGCGCCATTACGAGCGGCCACAGAAAGAGAATCGCCTCGAATCGTGAGAATTCAAATATTATACCAAAGTCCTAAGAAACCTGTCTCCGTCTACTTCACATATTCCTTTACTGTAGTTGGGATGGGTCCTTTCCCCACTCCAGCTGTGTCCATTCCACGACTCCTTTATCATCTCCACTGCGGGTGACATTATCTTAAGCTTTATCTACTAGATGATAGGAACACCAAAAAAAGTAGTATTAGAGGCTGTAGCTCGAGGAAAAAACGGGAGAGGCCACCAAGATTGCAATCAGGTTTCCTCGACAGTGTCTGGGTGGTGCCATATTTTGCCCAGCTACATCAACAAACTTGTAATTCAAACAGGCCAGGTTACTTCGAGTCGAAATTATCTCAAGTATCACAGTTAGCATCTCTCCCATGCATGTACTATGCAATATGGCTCTGTCTCAGCCTTGCCTCCATGAAGAACTGATTGCGAGGCCCCAGAATTCAACAGAACATGATGAGCAGCATATATATTGGCATGAAATTTCATTTTATTTAACTACGCCCGCTTAGTTCATAATACCATCCAAATACAGTTTTAAATCCAGCTAGCAGAGTTGGGATGTCGTTGCGAAGGCCGTTATGATACCAAGCGGTTGTCGTCCTAGGCCCAAACCCCTAGAAATCAGACTGGGCCAACGCTTCAACAACAGGAAAGGCCTCAATCTCTAATACCCATCTTTTTAGATTATCTTAATCTTTTGAATGGGTTTAATTAGGGAATGTATGAATGCCAGTTCAGGGCTGTTCACCACGTCACGTCACCCGAGCTATCCGCGCCATCCGCACCCTCCAACGTGCTCAGCGTGTTCGCAGCTCGCAGCGTCCCTCATCGTCACAAACTCCTTGGCAAATGCGGATTCAACACGTCTTCTACTACTGGGTCGTTGTTGGCCAACGAGGATCCAAGCAAACAGGATCCATCCCCGTGTAAGTGATGGATTCGGTAGAATGCCAGAAAACCCACCCACCTGAGACCCCCACACGCCTTCATTCCTCAGAGATGAACCACCGAGGCCGCAAAAAAAAAACGTGACATGGAATCAACGTGTTTCCGCAGCAAACGTGTCTCTGATGCTATTTTCATTCAGTCGACTCCCCCCCCCCCGCTCCTTCCCCCCTTTTTTCTACTCCCTCTCCGATTTCGTCATCCCCGCACGTGCACACGATGCTCGATTCGTGAAGCCGCGGGCTGCGCAACCAGGAACGAGGCTAAACCCCACCCGCCCGCCATCCATCGCCATCGCCATCGCCGGCCCCACAGTCTAGGGCGATCTCCTCTCGGCGCCGGCCATCACGGATAGATCACCCCATCACCGGAGGGGAGGGGAGGGGAGAGAGGCAACATGACGCCAACAGCCGAGGAATCGCTCAAGTGGGCGCGATTACGACACAGTGCCACTGCGGAAACCGATCCGACCAGACTAGAAGAGCCTGGTCATTTCACGGCTGCATTCGCTTGATTCTGCAAAAACCCACCGACTCGCACCGCCACCTCCCTAACCACCATTCGCCAACCTACGGTCAGCTCATATGGCTCAAGCTTTTGCCTTCACCGCTCAACCCGCAGCAGGCATTTTGCCCTCCCGAATCCTGTTGTGGCTGTCTCACCATCTCCCTGCAAATTCCTGCACTCTCCTCCCAGTACGGAAACCCTCCCTGTTCAAGCAGGGCGCCTTCGGTTGGTCGTGCTTCTGCATCTACTCTGCATCTCATCTCATCTCATCTCATCTCATCTTGTCTTGTTTTGTCTCGTCTCGTCTCGTCTTGTTTTCTCGACACATGCATGCATTCATCACCCAAGGCAACCGTAAAAGAAATTGGAAACCGTAAAATCCGATATCTTCATTGCTCAGTGCTATAGGCACTGGTCTAGCTAACTGAGCTTTTTGTAACTAACCGAGACATCCTCGATATCGTGCAAAAGTCCGCCCCAATACGAAGGTCCGGCCCACTTGAGCTCGCCAACGCCTTGTAATCCCATGCACACACCCTTTCATTTAATTCTCAGTAACAATGCACAAATCATTTCGTCCTTCAAATGCCATTTCATGATCCCATCAAAATCGCCCTTTATCAGGGTCTGGTTCTCATCTGTATTCATCATCTTCCCAATAGCTTAAAAAAAACAGCCAAATAGCAATAAAAGCCTTGTCTTCTTCAAGTCATACAATCATAGAAGAAAGTCATAAAAGGTCATAAGACACATTTCCCGTTCTTTGTCAGGTAAATTCGTGCTGTTTGGCGGTGACCAGCCGGAAGAGAAGGTAAAAAGTCGTCGTTGTGTTGATGCTTAGACCAGTTCTGGGTCTATTGTCGTCCAAGATGCGTATTTGGAATCTTGCCAACGCTATATCGCTCAAAAAGGAAAACAGGAAATCAATCAACAAAGGAAAATGGGCAGATGACTGCCAGTAATAATATGCATGACAACCGTGCTCAAGCACCGTTAATGAGGTAAGCAACCTTAGTTAGCCCGGATAACAAGCTTGGAGAGGAACTTGTTGGACAGTGAGTCGAAGTCGTAGCGGTCAAACTTGGTCTCCTTGCGGGTTCGGAGGTAGGCCTCTGCGTTTCGTTAGCGCTGCTCAGTCTCTTCAGCTTTCGAGTTTACTTACCGTGCTTGATGACGGATTGTCGCACTTCAGTCATGGCCTCGCAGACAGCCATGTTGTTGTGGAGAAGGTGACCGTGCTTGCGGGTGTCCCAGTCGGTAAAGGCGGGGAGCTTCTGGGAGATGGCGTGGAAGAGACCAACGATGACGCCAACGGGAGTAGTCTCCATGTCGGAACAGAACTTGTTGACGGCAGCGGGGTCAGGAACGCGGTAGTGGCAGTCGAACTGCATCTCCTCCCAAACAGCAAGAAGGATGGAGGCCAGCATGAAGATCGTGGGCCAGTTCTTCATCTTCTCACCGCTGTAGACACCAGAGTACAGAGCAGAAAGCTCCTCGAGGATGTCCTTCTGGAGCTCACGCCACATGTCAGCAAGGGCACACTTGATCTGGAAGTTGATCATGACGGGAGCAACAGTGCGGCCGTAGAACTTGGAGTCCTCATCATCAATCTGGCCGTCCATGTTGACCTCGTCGCCCTGGCTCTCGACCATGGTGATGTGCATGGTAAGGTTGTAGGCGAGGACAAGCTTGAGGGCCTTGCGGATGACGGGCATCTTCTCCTTGACGTAGTAGCGGTGAGCGGTCTTGAGGATCTCGGTGATGAAGGGAGTGCCCTCGAAGTGGTCATCGATGAAGTCCTCGAAGGGACCGTCAATGTGCTTGTCAAGGTACTCAGAGAGAGCATCAAGGCGAACGCCCTCGGCACCGACATCGAGCTTCTCGGTCTTGGTCTCAAAGTCAATGGGCTCCTGGTCAGTGAGGGTGGACTCAACCCAGTCAACGGAGAAGCAGCTGTCGTCCGCAACGTAGACCTCGCGAACCATGACGGGGAGAGCAAAGCCGTAGCCGTGAGTGATCCACATGAGAGTCTCCTTCTGGGAGAAGCCCTTGACATTGTACACGGAGACACCGCGGTCCATGTGGCGCTCGTAGTCGGCCTTCCAGTCCTTCATGAAGTAGCCAATATCCTTGATATCGATACGAGTGCAGGGAACCTGCCAGAGACGAGCATGGGAAGGCTGGCAGCCGGCGCATGGCTCACCCTTGTCACAGGTCTTCTTGAGGAACTTGCATCGCAGACAAGCGCGCAGCTTCCTTATCTCGCTGGCTTGCTTTCGCTGCTCAGGCAAAAGAGGTCCCTTTCTGCGACCGACCTTCTTCTCAACAGTACCATCCTTCTTGCCATTGGAAATGCGTCGCACAACAGGCTTGGTGGCCTTGGAAATGGGGCTCTTGCGAGGGCCCGAGTTTCGGCGGTTGGTAGTGGTGGAAGGAGGCGAGGTCGAGCCAGCACCGCTTCCGGGGCTGTGGCGAGTAGTCGAAGACGATGGCTCAGACTTGATGGGCACAGGAGCGACTGCAGCAGTGGGGCTGACAATATCGTGGTTGTGGTTGTGCTCTCCGGAGGCGAAGCAGTTGCGGTGGCTGTTGCCAGCATCGACGTATCCCTCTGATTCAGGGGAGAAGGGAGAGTAGGGGAAGGGAGCGATCTCCTCGAAGCTGCCGAAATCCATCGAGTTGGCGCCGTCGGATGAATCCGAGTTGGTTCTCAAGTGAAGTGTCTGGGAAGGGTTGAAGATAGCAGCTCCCGCGGCGTGGGTCTGCTGGAACTGATCAAAGTTGGGCTGGTTCCAGTCAACCATGGCCCAACCCTCGCCGGAGGACGAGGGCAGCGATAGGACCTCGAGATATGTGCCCGTGGGGGAGTTACTGCCAACGCTATCAAGGCGGGGAAGACCATCCATCTGCAGAGTGCTTTGAAACTCCTGCCAATTCTCCATTCCGGTGCTGCCCCACTGAACGGCCTGGGTGGGATCGTCCATTGAGGGCATAGCGTTAAAGGTTGACTCAAGCAGGTTGGCCTGCAGAGCCGCTTGAGTGGTTGCTGGAAGGTAGTCGAGGGGATTGGGCTGGAAGTTCGCGGGGAAGGCATTGAAGCTCATGAGGGCGGCGTCCTGGATGAATTGGCTCATGTCGGGAGCTGCTGCGAGCTGCTGCTGCTGAAGAGCCCAGTCGGCGGTCAAAGGGTTCGCGGCGGGCTGGAAAGGCGACTGTTGTAGAGGCGAATGATGGCTATGGGGGCTGGAGGACTGAGAAGGAGGGGAATTGCAAAAGTCCTCCGGGCTCGTCGCATGCCCTTGAGGGCTTCCCGTGAGGTCGAACGGCATGTTCCAGGCGCGAGTGTTTTGCGGCATGATGTTTGAAGTTGCCGAGGGACTCGAGTGGGTTGTGGCCGTCTGGTACGTCTGGTAGGCTGCTGTGCGGTCCCGGTGGTCAAAGGTCAAATCGAGCAAGGCATCACCCCCGCCGTTGTTGAAGTCAACTGGATGTGTCATTCTGGGCGAGAGACAGAATGAGAGTGGAGGAAAAGAAAGCGAATGTTGCTAGTATTGTAGAAGATGAGCGGATGACACCGCTCTTTCGTCGAATCCCTGGTGAGGTGAAGGGAAGAGTTTTGGGTGCGGTTGAAGGAGGAGAAGAGTGCTGGAGGTCACTGAAGCACGGCCTGTCCGCGCTGCCGTGGGCGGTTGTCGATGGGGGTTAATGGGGGGAAGAAGCGGTGAAGGTCATCCAGCCCCAGCCGGGACGTGCAGCCAATGGGCGGCGGCAGGGAGCGCCCACTAAGCATCCACTGGACCGCTAGGCCACTGGGGACACCCGCTTAACCCGCTGGAGGGCGTCGCTGGCGCCGCTGGGGGGGCTCGTCGGGGAGTAGTGGTAGGGGGGGCCGCTGCTGTAACCTGCGCCCCTTGTGGAGCGGGGCAGCCAATCATGGCACAGACGATAGCACCGTTCAGGCCGCAGATGCACTGTGGGATCATGGTGGAATCACAGTGCGAAGGTTGGAGAGTTTAATGCTGCATCACCCGATTCTGCAGGAGCAGCCCAGTAAGAATTCCGCGCGCAGCAAACTGCCAACCCACCATGTACGGTGTGTAATCGAACGCTGCACACATGGTCCTTCTCACCCCACCATCACCAGCAACGGTGCACACGCTTCTACTTCTCACACCCAGGACACAATGACGGTATTGATTCAGTCCGGCGTTACTTTATGCAGACCCCTCGATGACCTTGGACTGACTTGGAGAGCCAAGGGTTCACTCGGCCACTACCACCACGGCCACCAGATACAGGGACCAGGTCTCGACGCGGCCAAAGCCTGCGCTATCGTCTTGGGCCGACAACGACCAAATCACGATATGCAGCGGGGCGCCTCGCCAGCAGATCCGCAGGCCCTCCTGGCCACTCTGTGCAGCAGGCGCGGGTAGTTTGCAGATGAATATGGGGCAAAAAAGACGACCGTTCTCTGCTTGTCTCTCGGCAGCACGACCGACCTCTACGGCAGTGGAAATTGTCAAGATGTCAGAAGCAATTGTGGTGGAATCTCACCAAAAGACCCTGTGTTTGCACCGCCCGGATTACGCTGTTCCCAGCCACCGATCCCAACCCCAGCCTCGGTCCATGACTGGGACCCGGACCGGACTCGAGCACAGTGCACAAGCGCCGCAGCAGCAGCCATAACGAGTCAGACCCGCGGGGCAAAGCGGCATCCGCACGGAGCGCGCACTGTCCGGCCGCACCGTCCGGCCCCCTGACCACCCGCCATCCACCATCAATCCACCACCAATCCATCCCGCCCACCTCACCGTGCATGGCCCATGATGACACCCGGCAGCGCATAGTTGCAGTTGGCCTCCTTCTCTCTTGGTCCAGTTGCCCGCAACGCTCATGCTATCATCAGCAATGGCAAATGGCGACGCCGGCGTCTCGCCTTCCATCCTACCCTCCCATTGCTACCGCAGGTCCTCGCATGGGCCCTGGCTGTATATCATTTCCTTCGTCTGCGCTGTTGCGTGGCACGGCAGGTGCAGCATCTTTTTTTTTCAACCATCCATCACGATCCATCTCCATCGGCCACCTCCACTATACAAACTAGCCGCTACGGTCGTGCCCCGTTCGCGACCGCGTCTACCACGATGAAAACATTGATGCCACTACCATTTTTAGCCAACCTGCAAAGTTAGCCCCTCGATTCGTTGCCCCTCGCCCCTCAACCCCTCCAGAGGGACCATGACGGACAAGTCATTGACCTGAACCACGGCGGCACGCCACAAAGCTCGCGCCTAGCGAATGGCCATCTTGACTCGCTCAGTAATATCGGAATGCAACACTCAACTGCACGTGCGAGGGTTCGACGCTCGCTCATGTACGAGTGCCCAAGTAATTCTCCTCCGTCTGGCACGGCACTTGCGGCCTTTCAGCTCCGTCTGCGGCACCGAGCATGATGACTGACTTGCAAGGATGGAACCGCTTCGGATTTGGGAGCAGGGGAACGGAATCCGCTGGGCGTTTCGCAACTCAAAGTAAACGGGCTCACGGGCCTTCCAGCCATCTCGCCTGTCAGTGTCATTATCCCTAACTTATTCGGCCAGCCTCTCGCCTTCCAAGGATGGGTGCTCTTCTGCCAACCTTGGACAAGCAGTGTTTTGGCTCGTCTGGCCTGTTCGTGCGCCGATCACGCTCCATTTTCCCAACCCATCTGTCTGTCACCTTGGGTGTCTGAGACCTGTAGCTCGTGATGCACTGCCAGCGAACACGTCAAAGGTGACAGTATCCTGGCTTGGAGAGACCAATCACGCTCCGTATCCCAACCTTACCGTCATCCGGATCTGGTCTGGATTCTGGCTCGGGTCTGCACGACAAGCCCGCGCAGTGCATTAATGCGGTCGACGGTTCCCTCCCAACCCAGCACCGTCTCTCGCCGTAACGAGCTGCCCAAGGGGTAGCAGATCAATGGTGCGCTGTACAGCAGTGCCGTCGTGCGAACTTCTGTCCCGTGATCCACAGCTGTTCTCTGGTGGAAACCAACACGGTAGGGTCAAATGGTCTTGGTTGGGCGGCATACCAGAGCACCAAAGGTTCACATTTTGATGCACTTTAAAGTGACACATTACCACGCGTCTCCGGGGTTTCCCGGGTTAGGAATGCGACACTCATGACGTTGCAGTACCAGAAGCCCGAGCGTTGCCCATCATTTATCACAGTCTGCTAGAGCAGTGGTGGTGCATGCATGCCTGTTAATGTATGGTGCCAAGCTTGGTGTAGTTGAATGTCGTGCGCCAAAAAGTGCTTCTTCCGCCTGCGGCCAAGCAATGCACTCTGGCCTCTAGCGTCCTCCCTTGCGTGTAAATGGGATCTATCACCTATCGCGCACGCAAGAAGACAACACTCCTATGAGCCACGAGGTTGCTGGAGATTTGTCGGCATACCAAGCATGATCAGGAGGGGACACAACGTGTGTAGTGCAACTCAAGCCACGATTATGATCAACCGACGCCAAACTTCCTGTTGGTCCCCCTCCTCAGCTGGGCAAAAACGCCATGACCACACAACGGTGAAGATAGGGCAGAGTGAGGCGAAGCAGTTTACCAGGTGCACAGTCATCCTTGTGGCCCGTTCAGCGCAACTGCCGGTGAACAGAGGGAAAGTGTTGATGTCAGATTGTCGGCCGCTCCCAAGGAAGCGAGGTATGATGGTGCAGCCCAGCGCAGCATCTCCAGCTGAGCATCATCTCACTGTGACCCCCCCAGCTTGTCCGATCATGCCCTTGGCCGTACCGTATCGCATGTAATTTTTCTAGCCCCCTTGGTCGCTTGACCGCAGATGACACAGTGCGTCTGCGTTTCCGTCGCCATCCTTGCCCTCACCCGCGTGCACGTCTCACTAGACGGTCGCTTCCCCTCGTGCGAATGAGATCTACGGTGCTTATTCTTCCGACTGACGGCCATGCCTGAATTGCTTGATGGAGCTATCTGATAGTGTGCAGTAGGTCCAAATCAAATCAGCCGAGGACCGCGTTTCCCGATCGTGGACACTAAACGGTACGCAGCGTCCTCCCTGTTGACTGAAGCCCAAACCTGGCCTGTTTCGCAGTAAACCCTCAACCACAGCCTACGAGCCAATGGCTCTCATACGGGCCTCGCTACGAACCATGCATCCCTGAAAGAGGATTCTCATGGCTCGGGCGGGCCACATTCACGTCATTTTCGGTTAACAAGAGTTGCCCTGAGCCAGAGCCTCGCCCATCAAGCCCGGGTGCTCCTTGTCTCGGTGTTTAGTCAAACAAGCGTGATGACAGCAGCGGCGTTTCGTCTCCGTTCGGTGCTGCCCATGACGCCGGATTCCCTCTCATCAGGCCATTCCCACTCAGGGTCCTGGGAGAGCCCCGGAGAAAATCATCTTCCCGGGATCAACCGCCTGCGCTGCGCTCTTTCGGCCGTCGCCCGTGTAACCCTGGGCGAGACCCCAGAGCCCCCCCATTCCGATCCGAACAAGCAATGTAACGTCTTGACTTTTTTTCTTTGCAACCAAATAAATCCCTCTCTTCCAATACGCGCCGCGGATTTCCAGCGCCTCCGACTTTTTGGCGATCCTACTGGTGGGCCAGCCTAGCACCAATCTCAACTATTACTGCATCAAGGACGGGGGCGTCTACTCCACACCAGATGGCCGTCCGCTATGTCTGCGACGACAGTCTTCCCCGCCTCAACTTGGTGGGGCTCTTGGCTCTGTGGAAGGGCAAAGTCTGTTGCTTGTCATCCGGCCCAAAGCAAGATTAAATCGGGGCGCACGGGGTTTTTGCCTTCAAGCGCCGATAAGGGTATCACGGCCTCAGGTGGATGAAACGTTTCCCTACTTGATGAAGCTCGGCTTATCCAAAAACCTAATTTGCCTGCGGAGGTAAGCAAGGTGAGAGGGCCATCGCATCATCGCCAATTTGCCTGCGGGCGTGGCCAAGGCGTGGTGTAGCCCATAGCCATTGTTCAGCTATCGACGCGGCCTAGTCAAAGGCCGTCCCTGCGCCCAAGTAATCCATGCCCAACCACGTATCCAGCACCGTAGACAGATGTGGAAGACGATCGAATACCCTGCGTACGTGTGTTTGGCTCTCGTCCTGCCGATTGATTCCTTGACTCATATTGTCAAACTCGCGGCGAGATCGCAGCTTCTTCACAATTGGGGGTTGACTTGAATCCCCAGTCCTCACTGTTTTGCTTTTTACACCCAACGGTCTGCACCCCCTCCTGGGGTCTTATTTTAAGTAAAACGTTGCCGTGCTTTTTTTAGTTTAGTAGCTTGATGATTGTGCTGATCCACAACATCCAATAGCCAAGACTACATACCAGCAGCTATCCGATGCTGTCACAGCGCCATGTCCAGCAAGCCATGGCCTCAGTCCGTGGATTCGTGTCACCCCGCTCACGAGTTGCACCACGTATCTACAGATGCTCGGTCTCGGTAAAGCACAGGTCACTCAAACCAGAATAGAATTCCATAACCCCTCACCCGAAGTCAGAGCTTGTTGGTAAACAGAGCTGCTCTGGTCATGGCTCTCATTGAGGCATTGGTCATTATCCCTAGATTCACATCTTTGGTGTGTCTCATGCTGCGCATACTTTAGTAGTCTGATTTGAGAAGATTTTCCCCAAGTCCTCTCCCGTTGTCTTTAGCTGTCACTCATGAGTAAGACAATTCGAAACGATGAATAGCCGCGGCTTTTGGATCACTGCCCCTCTGAGTTGAAATTCCTCAGTACTCGTATATTTCTATTCTCATGAAGTTTTGGTCCTTCGTCTGCTCGCAATCATTCTTGCCTCATGCATCGTTGATTACTCACTCGTTAAAATGCCTTCTACTATCTTAGTGATGACCCTGCCCCTAATTGAGTCTGGTCCGTCCATTGATCGTGATGAAAGGGGCCGGTTCTTGTCAACCATACTGAGTCTCATGTACTATGAGTCATTTCCACGTATTCTCTCCTGTAAAAACGACCATGGCTTCAAAAGAGCAGCATCACGGTTTTCCGGGGTGCAAAGCTCCTGGTGGCATACCCTGCCTCATTGGCAACAAGGATGCCAACATCGATCCCATGGTCGTGAAAATTCATTCAAACAAGAAAAAACAATATCACAGCCAAATATCCTTTTCCAGGCATCAAGCGAGTTTTGTTACATCCCAACACCAAAAGCATGTGACAAGTAAATCGTCAACATCCGTACTGTCTCGCCTCCCATTCAACAACATATCCAAGACATGTTTTCCAGCACAGAAAGGTCATTAAAGGGCCGAATAAACTGGGGTTTTTAGGCATTTCACAATTATCTAATGATGATTAAAATGCTCTGCGGTCCTCTTAAGAGACGCCACAAATCCCCTATCCACATCATTTGTCTAATGTACTCATATCCAAACCCATCTATGGCAAGCAAAACGTCTCCATACGATGCAGGTGATCCATCGATACTGTTTAAATGGGCTCTAGATGGATACAATAGCTTGAAAGACGATTTCTTACCGTCTTTCTGTCTTTGATGTAACAAAAGTGCCCGTACTCCATCCAGGGCTTTTTTTTTCACACGACTCCTCCGCCCCACTTCTGTGTTCGCCATGCCAGGACCGGATGTTTCCGATCATACGATGTGTTGGGCTTCAGGAGTAGAATAATGCCATACAAGGAAGCCCTCAATAAGAATCACATAATGAAGTAGTAAATGTTATACAGGGCGGAATCTCCCACCAGGTCGATGACCTAATACTACGCAGCTGAAGCCCATCGTAAACCCCTACGATTTTTTTCGCCACTATGTGAGCGAGCCGTGTTCTACCGATGGCCACTTCAGCAGTCACAACCTTGAAATATTTCTCGTTCCACTATTTGAAGATTTTTCCCCCTCCAAGACATGTCGAGGATGTATGCGCGTCACGGCCAATAAAAGTAACCTTGCCAGGAGTTCTCACGCTCAAAGACCCCATGCATGTGGTTCATATTCTCTACGTGGTTCCAGTCGCCATTAGGCCAGGGCCAAATCACTTGTGTAAAATTATGAATTCTTAGGCTAGTGTAGCCAGCTCTTTCGCAAGTCTCACAAGTTAGATCGGCTCGTTTATAGCAGCTGGTGCTGCCAGAGCCACTGTCAGATGTGTCACTGAAATTGCTCGAGCTACTTGAACAAGGCATTATGGAAGCGAATTTCTCCTCGAGGCAACAATTATCATTTTTTTTTCGGAAATTGGCTGATCAAATTTCCTACACATCAAGATATCGTGTAGGGTGTTCTCAGCGAAACTGAAAGCTGTAGAGTCGTAACATAGATTTAAAGTCGAACAAACTTGTTTACAAATCACCTTCACAATTGATCTCTCACTGCTGAAATTTACATGATTAGCAATATTCGGCCAATTTCAAGCCCTTATTCTTTGTCATCGTATCCTTGTTTAGACTAAATACAAGTGTTGTTGCTGACAATACCTAACGGATGGTTCAATCACAATGAAGCAGTGACCAAAAACTGTAAACCCTCTAATATCGATGTATACAAAGAATAAACCACAGACAAACTTCTTAGCATATTTTTAGCATGTATTTTAAATCATTTCAGCAGAATTACCAATAAAAATATATAATCAAGGGCTTCATCTTCAATCAAAGCCTCAGGTCTCAAATGACCTTCACTACCCTAGAGTGCCACACACATAACATAACGTTGTGAGGAGATTTTGAATAGACAGATTGGAGTTCTACGAAGTAATAAAAATTAGAGTAAGAATATTGCAGAAAACTACAACTTTATTGAACTTCATCCTGCCAGGCTACATGCATTCTGCAGCCGCTCCAGAACATATCCCTGTCATTCGATTGAGGCATCATTCAAAATCCGGTTCTTCTCCTTTTAATCTGCAATACAAAACAATTTTCTCCCATAGTCGAGGTTCTACGTTGTTTTTGACCCATTTAGCATCTCTAGGGTGTCCCTTTAAGAAACCGATATCGTCGTCCGTCACCAGCATGTTGCGGCGGAGTCTCATTTGAATGACTTCGCGAAACTTGGAAGGATTCCATGGATGAGGCCTTCCGATTGCTGGATTTTCAACAAAAACTTGTAATGGCGGTGTGAATGGATATCTTAGCAGCTTTGACTGTATCTTTGCTGGGAGTGGCTGGTTGACGGCGATCCTGACGGTTACTGTTAGTACATGCATGGTTATGCGAAGCATTGCTCTCTCACAAGGATTCTCCGGTCCATCGATACCACTGAACTGGCGGCTCAATGGCAGACTCACCTCGGTCGATGAGAAAGAAGCAGACCCGATCATGGTAAGCAAAATCTCCACCGTATATGTTCCAACGGTCCTGTCCCCAGTTGAAATCGCGATTCCACAGGCACTGACAAATAACGTTTCGCATTAGGTTTATTCTTTGGCCATAATCATCGCCTGGTACGAGATGTGTTCTGGTTTGCACCAGTATTCGCTCTGGTTCCGTTCGGGCGACCGCTTGGGGAGAAGTGTTTGGTTCCTCGGCAATTGTCCTCATGATGGCCTCTCAGATTGAAATGACACACGTTGTAGAAACTGGGCAGTTTAATGCATCTTATGACGTAATTAGATATATCGAATTATCTTAGGCTTCTGCCGTGAGAGGAAAAGAGGGAGAAAAAAGGCCGCGACCAAAAAGCTGTCATTCTTGCACTGCTCATGAGCGAGCGACATAGCGAACCAAAGTACGGACCTTTATACAAGCAAGTTTTACAGTGCGGCATTATCTTTGGACTTTCAATTAACGAAATATCCGTCTCGGTCTCAAAGACTCTCGGTGGACACAAAGCCGCGTGTGTTGGTGGAGCTTGTTGCAGGTTTCCCAGATGTTCGATGCTACACCGGTCCTATGGTTCACATTTTGCGAGCAAATAATAACTGTGATTTTGAAGAATATGTGGTTACTCAGTTCACATTGGTGTTAGGCCGAGTGTAATCAAGGAGAAGCTGGAAAAGATGAGCCAAGCCCTCTCTCTTATATCAAACTGCAACATCAAAGGTGTTTGCAATGATAAGATTATACATAAGACTCTAGTTGTTTATCTGGGGGTTTAATTGGGTGTTTAGAGGTGTAGGATTCAATTCTTATTGAACAGAATTCGAGAAAGGAAAGACAATTACTTTGCGACAAATCTAATGAGGCCATTATTGGGGGGAAAGAAAGGCATGGCACCAACCCACTACCCATATCCACGGGGCATCATTTCTATTTAAAACATTCTTTTGGGGATCTATGTGGATTCTTGGATCTATGTGAAAGGCCTGGAAATGCTATGTTGGTAGGCAATTAGTGGGATGAGATGAGCGAAAGACTTTTGCATTGGAACCGTAAACCGACAATTTCATCCCAGTTGCTGCCAGTGAGGTGTTGAATCCACTGAGACTATGATGTTTAGACCATGTACATGCTACCCAGATAGAGATCGGTTGCTATTCGTTATCACTGAAGTGGATTCTGGCGTTACCAGGTGAGCATGAACAGTTATCTCTAGCTTGAAGAACCCGCAAATTAGAACGCTTATCTAGCGCACCAAGTCTATGCGAAGTGATCTATTGCTATGCAAATTAAACAAATAGAAACAATACATCTGACATTATATGCGCTATAACCGATTGACGTCACGTTGGATGCATTTGGTAAAGACGTCCTAGTGATCCTCGAGCAGCATTGAGCAGGGGCCACATCAACATAACCCGCCCCTCAAACATTCATTTTCTGGTCAAAAAATTGCATGAGTTAAATGTAAAATAAAAATAAAAACATTCTTGCTCATATCGAATTTTTAGTGCAAATTTGCTAACATAAGTGTGCTTTAATGACTCTTACGGCGCTGTGCGCTTACAATCTATGGGCGGGCCGGAAAAATGTTGTTGCAACAGAATTATTGTCGAAGCTGCATGGAGCTTTTTGAGTGTGTAGTCTGCCCCTCCCCCTCCTTCACCACTGACTCACCGTTTCGCGACAACCGTTTTCCAACAACACAATACAGCCGCGATGGCTCCCACGGGAACTACTTCAGCGGAGGACCTCACCTCGGAGGTCCTCCTGGCATTGTCCAAATCGGACCCTATTTTGTCCGCCGAAGCCTTCCCCCAAGTTCCGTTCGAATCTATAAAGGCTGCCCTGGATCGTCTCGCTTCCCGATCCATGGTCACCTATGAACAAATCGAGCGCTCGGAAGCTTTCCTAGAGCCCGAGGCTGAAGTTATTGTTACCCATGGTAGTCACGAAGCCCGTGTTTTCGAGGCTGTGCGCAAGGCATTGGGTGGTCTGTCAATTCAGGACCTCGAAGCCGAAGTCGGTGATAAAAATGTCACCAAGGTCGGCCAAGGCAAGGCCTTTAAGGAGAAGTGGATTAAGAAGGAGGACAACAAGCTCGTTGCTCTGGTGGGTTGTTTTTATTTCTGTCAAAAGCTGCATACTAATACCGTTACTAGGTCGAGTCCATCAACGATGTCACCAGAGAACAACTACGAACTATCCAAGAGACTCGAACACACGACAGCAAGATTCTTGCCGACCTGAAGAAGCGCAAGCTTTTGACACTTCGAAAGGCAATCTCCTTCAAGATCGCCAAGGGCGAGAAGTTTGCGCTCGAGATGGTCAAGGAGGAGACGGATTTGACAGCTGATATGCTGGCCTCTGGTTCTTGGAAGTCGGCAACTTTCAGTAAGTAACTATCTCAGGACGCAGGATGCATGGAGCACCAAGGGAGCACCCGTGTTATAGCCCGCATGTCCTTGCGACCCAACACTTTATTGGGCAAAGGAAGACTTAGACTAACACAATTTATAGAGCCTTACAACTTCAAGGCTTTGGGCGCAGACCAGCACGCTGGAGCCCTTCATCCCCTCAACAAGATGCGACACGAGTTCCGGTAAGTCATTTTAGATGGCAAGCGCAAGAGAGTTGCTTCGCGCCTATGCGACTCGCTTATGTTGCGCGAAGTCTGAAATAAACTCTTGATTAACATTGGAAAGAAATAAAACTAACAGTTGGTGCTTAACCTGCCAGACAAATCTTCTTCGAGATGGGTTTCACTGAGATGCCTACTAACCAGTATGTCGAGTCCGGATTCTGGGTATGTATCCTTCTTCCATCCTACTCGACCTGGGTGAATGCGGCATATCATGACACTCAGCGGGAATCTTGCCATAGTTGACCATCCGCTGACTCACAATAATCACCAGAACTTCGATGCTCTCTTCGTGCCGCAACAGCACCCTGCCCGTGATCTACAGGACACCTTCTATATTTCCGACCCAAAGGCTGCTTCTCGACCTGGCCCAATCTCTCCTGACGACAAGCAGGACTACGCCAAGTATTTCGAGAGCGTGCGACAAGTCCATGAGACTGGAAAGTTTGGTTCGATTGGTTATAGATATCCTTGGTCCGAGGAAGAGTCACTAAGGTATGCACTCTCGCCATCCCCCATTTGAGAAACATTTGAAACCAACTCCATCTAGACTTGTTCTTCGAACACACACTACCGCTATTTCGACCGCAATGCTGTCCAAGCTTGCGTCCGAAAATCCCGATGGTCGTGCCCAGCCCGCCAAGTACTTCTCTATCGACCGAGTTTTCAGGTATGATTTTCTAACTACCAGTATGGTGCTCGAGTAGTGTTGAATGCTCACGCTCACTAGAAACGAATCGGTTGACGCAACCCATCTTTGCGAGTTCCACCAAGTTGAAGGTGTCATCGCCGACTACGGATTGACTCTGGGTGGTCTGATGGAGTTTATGGAGAAATTCTTCACAAAGATGGGCATCACTGAGTAAGATCCTAATAACCCTTAGTGTCGTGCGCAAAAGACTAACATAGCCGTTTACAGTCTCAAGTTCAAGCCAGCGTACGCTTAGCTCCTTATTAAATCCATTCATTCAGGCGATGCTAACTTAAAACTCTAGTTACAACCCATACACTGAGCCCAGTATGGAAATCTTCAGTTTCCACAAGGGTCTTAACAAGCTTGTTGAGGTATGGAATTAACCCTTGATCATTCGCCAGTTCTTTGCCTCGTTTGAGGTCGTCTTTGACCCATGGACATGGAAGATCACCCACCTATCAACTTCATACTCTTTAGTAAGAACACACTCTGACACTTTTCGCAGATTGGTAACAGCGGTATGTTCCGACCTGAAATGCTGGAGCCCATGGGTTTGCCAAAGGACTTGAGAGTCTTTGGTTTCGGTCTGAGCTTGGAAAGACCGACCATGATCAAGTACGCCATCTCCAACATCCGAGAACTCCTCGGCCATCAGGTAGATCTCAACTTTGTTGAGAAGAATGCTGCAGTGCGACTGGACAAGGATTAGAGATGAGGCAAAAAATGAAAAGTTACGAATAGACTAGCGACGATGAAAAGACGTGAAATTTCTCGGGGAAGTGGGAGCATCATTTCCTTTGCGTCAGTTAGACTTGCAGCCATGGGGAACAGCTTTGGCCAACATGATCCACAAAGCCAAGTTTTTTCGGTGAGCGACTCTAGAAAGGCAAGCAAAATGAACTTTGCTGCCCGCGTAAAGAGGGAAGCGAAGAGTCTGGCTCTAAATGTCTTCATGTTAGTTATGTTATGAGGTTACGGAAAAAAACAAGATGAAAGAAAAACACAAGTCATGCGATCAATTAGACTGTCGCAATGAAGTTGCGCAGTAACGTGTTCCCCTCTCCAACTTCACGTATACTCAAAAAGCACGGTGCCGTGATGATTCACTCCAAATGCTGAAGCAAGGTCAACGGAAGAGTCGGTTGGCCTGTTTCTCGTCCGAGGTGGAAACCAAGGTATCTTCCCACCGTTGATCTAAAAGTAGTGACTTCAGAGTTCTTGCGACTTCACCCCACGACAGGTCTGCCCTGATTCAATGGCAAGGTGATGACAGACGAAGAAGTTTCGTGGTACGGGCTGCCTGCTGTACCCCTATCCTGCTTAGTTTGGTACTGGTGAACTCGCGCTTGTTCCCCAAAGTCCAGTTGCAGCATGTCGAACAATGGCTGGAAACTACCAGGTACAAACCAGCCATTCCTCTTTCTCTCTCTCTTTCTTCCTCTCAACCCTCCGATATGATGCACATTTTGCATCATCGAATGCAAATGGGTGGACAGAAACTCACGGCGCAAGTCCAGTGGCATGGTGTCCCACTTCTCCAAAATTCAATTCAAGGCGCTGCTGGTTCGATGACCAGCACTGGTGTGATGCTTGCCGAGCCCGCAAGCTGCAGCCATCGGGATGATGATAGCTGATCTACATGGAAAAAGCATGTCTAGTGGTGTCTTGGTGGGCAATTGTCGCATCCTTCGTGACATGTCACCCGCCTCTAGTCGCTCCACCAGGTAGACAGTGCCATTGCATTTTGTCTCCTTCATGAGTGACTTGCCACTATGGACCGTTTCAGCTCTTCACCACTCTGGGGCATCATCTCGCGCGAAGGGGGACAGTCAGTCCACCTCAGATGGACACCGGCCCAAGAATGCGGCCCAGGAGGATCCATCTTGAGCCTCCCCACTCCTCCTTTCAGGGCGCGTCAGTCTTGCAGCAAGTCATCAAAGCCCACTGGGTTAAACGAAGAAGAAGAAAGAATGATTAAAAAAAAAAAGACGGATCACCACCCCAATGCATCTAAAGATGCGGTGAGATCAACGTGTGATTATTTGATGACACTTAGTCCGCTGGACGCAAGCAAGAAGCCAAAAGGAAAATAATCAGGGAAACAAGAAAAGGAGGTGCACCAACCGGCTCACCGGGGCATGTGAGTGCTCACCGATGCAATGCACCCCAAAGACAAGACATACATGCATATGAAACAACTCCATCCACACACGCACGTTTGGACGTGGTAAACGAGCAGTTTTTAAGGTTGGTCAGGGACTGTGGGGTGCGAGTCAGAGCTGGGGCAGACACAAACACGCAAACATCTCATCAAACCCCAGCTCGGCGGCTTTGTTTCCGCGTAGTGGAAGTGAGCACAGAGATGGTCGAGAAACGTGGGAGGGGGGGTGTTGCGCCTCCACAGAGTCTTGCCTTGCGGCGAGTCGGTTCTCGGCTCCTCCTAGTGGGCTCCATTCGCAGAGTGTGCAGTTACAGCTGCTTGGTGGCGAGTTTCCAGCCTTTGATCGGATCTTTGTGTCCGAACCCAACGGAATCGACACATTTGGTCCAGTATAAATGGATCCATATGCATGTTTTCGGATGTACATTCGCATGCAGGATAAGTCTGTACATTTACCTGTTCCAAAACTCACGGTCGTGATTGAATTCACCAGGAGCTAAGAATGCCCAGTTGCTAGCTGCAATAGCCGAGCAACGACTTTTGAACCGGGTGCCATTTTCTATACTTCGCTGTCAACCATTGGGTTAGACGGGAGTTGCGTATAGGTGGTTGCAAGCCGTGGTCTATGCCTGCGGTTAAGAGAGGAGGGAAGTGAAGAGTGGCGATGGTAGTTGAATGAAAGGAAATAACGGCGACAGGGTGGGACCGCTTCGTTCAAGACCTAACAAAGGGGAATCAATCATTAATCTAGAAAAAACATATAGAAAAGAAATTGAGAGGTCTTCGATTTTTTTATAGCCCCTTTTTTGCTTCTTCTGTCAGCATTGGTTATCGAGACTCACTTTCTCGGTGGCACAACAACCTCATCGCGAACCCTCTAGGGTAGTATCCGCCTGGCGGCAATAGTGCATCACCAGAACACCACTTGGGCCGTGCATTCGACAAACAAAGGCCCGTGGAATTCAAAATCAATCAACAATAGGAAGCGAAATAACTAGCTCCAGCTCGATCCCTGGACGCCATCGTCGTGATCGCAGCGTGGCATCTGCGACGGCGTGACATGTCGTTGGCGAAAATGCTAACCGATTAACAGCCGATGAACAATGCTCACACGACTGGCATCGGGTTCCTATTGTGGGGTGGGCGCCCCTCCATAACCGCACAGCCATGGCACAGAGAACAATATCAACGAGATGAGGGGATCTCGACTTGACGACGACATTAAATGCGCCGGTTAGCCCGCCTAGTTGCGTGATGAGATCTCGAACTCGCCTGACCCGCCCCCGTCCGCGCATTATCTTTCGGCACAGTAACAGCAGCAGCGCCAACACCACCATCAACGCCCGCGGCAGCACCACGAACAAGGGCAAAATGTCCACCGCCGCAGCCCAGACCGCGGCGCACTCCCCAGGAGGCGACGATGGATGGGTAGAGCCCTCTATCCCACGACTCTTTACGTCTGAGCCGCCCATCCGTGACAGCCTCGTGACTCACTCATCCACGCTCCAAGACGAGACGGTCGATGAGTGCCTCCCCTTTCTCACGGCGTATCAGCATGCCGACTGCAACGCTCACGGCCTGCCCCATCTGGACCGCAGCCGCCACATCAATTTCCTGCACAGGCAGCTGGGCAAGTTGCCCGGTGCCTTCACCTCCGCCGATCCAAGCCGGCCGTGGTTCTTCTACTGGTGCCTCGCCGGCCTCAGCCTTCTGGGCGAGGACGTGTCCCCTTACCGCCAGAGACTCATCGAGACAGTCCGTCCCATGCAGAACGCAAAGGGAGGCTTCGCCGGAGGCTTTGGACAGACGTCGCACCTTGCCACCACGTATGCAACAGTCCTGTCGCTGGCCCTAGTCGGCGGGCAGGACGCCTACGACGTTGTCGACCGGCGGGCCATGTGGAGATGGCTGTGCTCCCTTAAGCAGCCTGATGGAGGGTTCCAGATGGCCCTCGGGGGCGAAGAGGACGTCAGGTATGTCATGTTTGCCCTCCTTCTCGCGCGCCGTGCCGTCGAGGCCCGCTTGTTCTCCCCCCATCCCTGACCAGCATGCGCTTTAGGGGGGCCTACTGTGCAGCCGTCATCATCTCTCTGCTCAACCTCCCCCTCGACTTGTCACCGGACTCGCCTGCATGCTCTGCTGGCCACACTGGGCTGTTTACTGGTCTGGCCGACTACGTCCACCGATGTAGGTTACCCAAGGCCCAGTGTCGTTCTGATCGCTCACCAATAAGGCCAAACGTACGAGGGAGGCGTGTCGGCAAAGCCGGGTGTTGAAGCGCATGGTGCATACGCCTTTTGCGCTCTCGGATGCCTCTCCATCATTGATTCTCCACATCGAGTCATCCCGCGGTCAGTCTCTCTCTTCCCCTCCTTGAATTGTCCACTGAAGAAGCGACATGAAAGCATTGCATGCTGACTTTGTCCCAAAAAAGACATCTTGATGTTCCACTGCTCATCTCTTGGCTATCCTCGCGGCAGTATGCTCCTGAAGGCGGCTTTTCAGGTCGCACCAACAAGCTTGTCGATGGTTGCTATAGCCACTGGGTTGGAGGTTGCTGGCCCTTGATCGAGGCCGCACTCAACGGGCCTAGAGGGGCAGCGGCCAGTTCTGAAGGCCACCCGCTCCCGGACGCGACGGCAAGCCTCTTCAGCCGAGACGGGCTGATCCGCTACATTCTGTCTTGCTGTCAGGATCAGAGCAAACGGGGTGGGCTGAGAGACAAGCCAAGCAAGTGAGTGACCACCCCCTTCAACCCCCTTCAACCCCTTCACCCCCATTCAATGAGCCATGTCAACCTTAACCGATAACCCATTTTAGGTACTCTGATGCATACCACACTTGCTATGTTCTCTCTGGCCTGAGCTCAGCCCAGCATAAATGGGATTTGGCTACCCCTCGTGCTCACGAGACAATGATGGCGGGAGATGCATGGACTGTGTCACCCTACGTGGAGAGCGAGCAGATTTTTGACGAACAGGACCGTGTCAGCACGGTTCACCCAGTCTACGTGATTCCGCAGCAGCGGGTCGAGGAGATTCAGACCTACTTTGGGTCCAGGACTGGCTTCTAATACACCCTTGCTGGGGGGGCAGCTCCTTGGAAAGATTGACTGCGGCCATTTGGACCGCCGGAATCAGAATGAAATGAACATGATTGTCACGTGTCAATGGTAATAGGATTGGCAGTATCAAGTGGGACATGGGTGTTGGAACGTTTGATATCCAATATTCGGATCAACCCTGGGCCGTGTCAGAAATCTACTCGGTGCGCTTGTCATGGTAACCCAGGGTGCGACAGACTATCTGTACTGTAATTTTTTTCTCTCCTCCGTGTCCGATCCGGCATGACATCTGCGTCGTCGAGGGGCATTAAGATTGCGGCCTATCCGTTTTCGAATTCAAGATACAGCACTCACACCGTGCACCATCCAAGGGAGAGCGGCAGCTGACATGCATGTGCCAGTGAGCTCAAGAGTAAGTGTGTGCTGCCGCGCGGGCAAGCTTTGATTTGAGGGGGGAACACTATCCGGCCCATGGGTCGCCAGCATGGTTCGCCCGAAGGCGGTGGACGTCCGGGTGGGATGTCATGGTAATTCGCCAATCCCGCGAGAGCTTCCATGGCGCCATGTCGTCAACGGACATGGGAGAGAGCCAGCTCATCGTCTGGAGAAGCAGGGATGTCATCAATGGACGCAAGCACGGTAGTATGGTATGCACACAGCTTGTTGGAGATGGCTGCTTCAGTGAAAATCGGGAGGGGTAATGGACGGCTGGCAGGCTTGAGGAGGGGATGATCCCACGCCGCACAGTCGCAGCAACGCAGTTGCAGGGTCTGCACATCATCTCAGACTCCAGGGCTGGGGCCCGGCAGCCAGGCGAGAGGCGGCGAGGGACCCTTGACGGCCTGGGCCATAGCCGAAGACCTCGTGTGCTTATTGTTGTGATAACCATGGGCGTGCTTTCTTTTTGCAGCTGTCGACGCAGAGATCCAAGACATACATAGCGAGGCCGGCAGTCAAAAGAGGGTCCATCCTTATTGCCATGGCCAACGCAGGATGATGAGTTAGTGACGCAGCCGTAGTGGGCTTTTGCCGTTGAAAGACCTAACCCAGTGCAGCCCGCATTGCGCCGACCAGACCAGACCGCAGACCGCTTCGCTGGCAGGGCACTTTGTACAGGTTGAATGCGTCCGACGGCCTGCGAGGGCTTGCGTTGATGCCCGCAAGCCCGGTCCGTGTATGGCCACAACCGCGTCCTGCCCCCGCCCTTGCCTGGCGGCCGCATTATAGGCGGCCAGGTCCTGTGCTCACGTACATACAGCTCTAGTAAATTCAAACATGGCCGGCATGCCCTCCAAGACGTCAATCAGAAAGCCCGGGAAAAAAAGAGGGGCCGGGGAATTGTGTCTGCACATGTACATGTACAAGCACCGCGGGATTCCAGACGGATCCCGATGGTGGCTTGGACGGGGGAGGAGGGGCAGCCGAGACATGGGACGGCCGCATCCGTAGGTAGCTGGAGTATAGCCCGGAGACCTGATAGAAGGTTTGCGGCGAGGTAGAGATCTCACGACGGCGTCCTGTTGATATTTGTGACGTGGGAGAAGAGTTGTCCGTATCCACCACGACCAGAGTGGGCCAAAAAACCAGGGTCTTGCAACGGTCGGTCGGCAGCAACAGATTTTTTAGCTCTCGATTGAAGTTGCCACTATGCCTAGGCAATTGCGGGTTGTTTGTGTCAAGAAGCTTTTTTTCCTTTTTTTTCCCTTCCCTTCCCCCCTCCCCCCCCCCCCTCCTGGGCCACGTTGGTATAGGTAGCCATGGCACCATTTTTCAAGCATGACCAGACAGCTGTCTAAATTATGCCTTCTACAATGGCACCCAGTGTTGCGAAAGCGAAACACGCAATATGCGACGTGAGAGCACGTCCCCTTTGAGGGGTGCGAAACCCTTTGAGATCAGCCGCCAGGGAGCAGGCGAGGTCCTTGCTTCCGATCGTGAATTGCTGGAGAACCCAAGATTCGATTACCGACGTGTCGGGGCCTGTGTTGGCAGCCAGGGTAATCCAGGCTTCAATTGAAAGAAAGCCATGCCCTGGTCCGTGGGCTAATTTTCATCTTGAAAACGCCATCAACATCGCATCTCATGTGAAATGTCCATTTGTTTGCTCTCAATTCCTGATGTCCTGGGTGGCGCTCCGGCGATAGACCCAAAATACGCTGCTACATGAGGCGGCGTTTAAGATTGTCCCAGAGAGGAACGGTGGGGGCTGATCGTTAAAAGGCCGGATGCCATGTCCTCAATACATGTAAAAAGGCTGGTGGCGAATTGGTCATGCCAAGAAGTTCGCAGTCTTGCTTGCATCTACCTGGTTGGGTAGGAGATCGCCAGATAATTAACAGTCTTTCCCGATCAGTGTTGCCTTGAAGACAACAATCATGTCGTTTTGCGCAACTATGACCGGGGAATAGATTCGATGGTAGTTGGTGTAGCCCATAACCAGACCACATCGAACGACAATGTCCCGTGACATTGGATCCAGGTTGCTCGGTGGGGATATTCAACAACATGGACCTGAGTTACACCCTGCCCAAACTAGGAAAAATGGTCAGGAATGGGCTATTGTTGATTAAGGACACGACCCTGTATCATTCATCATGGCAAGTTGCGTGCCCCTCCCTGCCCCTCACCTAGTCAATCCTCTTTTGGTCAAGGCGCGAAATGAGAAGGTCAGAAAAAGGAACAAAACCACGGGCTATGCAATCGAGGCGCCCCGAAAAGCGGCCGCAGGGCCGAGCCCTTATTGTCTGACGGGGCCATGTTTGTGCTGGACAAATGATGATGTTGCCAAATCCTAGAGCAGCACAAAAAGGCCGGCAGCATCGGAGTGATCAGCTCCTTGGTTATGGCTAACTAGTTTCTGTGGACTGCTGGCGCTTATCGTCATCTGCTTGGCCCGAAAACGATGGGATCCATCGGTGGACATCAGTGGACTATTTTGGGTGGCATCCCTAGGCCGTGGCCAGGTGCCGAGTGGAGGCGACTCTGAAAAAGATGCAGAAAAATGCAGTTGTTCAAGCCGAAACCTTGCTCGATGTTGTGCGGCACAAGGAGGCGGAATCAGAAACTTGTGGACATGTGTGCCATGGGATTGCTGTGGCCGTCACGTCAGAGAGACTTAGCGGCCCCAGCGTCATTCTGGAAGAGTTCCAATTGTCGAATCGCTGTCAGTCAGGTTGTGGTTCTCCCCACACGCCAGAAAATCCACACACCCACAGGCTCGCACAACCTTGGGGTGTGGGCTTAACTATGGCGTCGAGCATTTTTTTTTTGGAGCTAGCGGAACGTCTGCCACCCCGGTCAGCAAGTTGTTGTCCCTCGGCGTTCAAGTTACGGTACCATCGTGTTGGTGACAGGCCAGCGAGGCCCTCTTCGATAGCAGCAAATGCATCGCACCCACGGTCGCGAGGATCCAAGGAAAGGCTCACCCCAGATTACCTGATTCATCGACGGGCACGACGGCAACGGGGGCACGAGGACGAGCACAACTTTGGTGAGATGGGACGACATGGAATTAGTCCTGCATGTAGCAATTAGCAGCCAACTTAGGTGCTGTAGTGTAGGTAGTCGACTGGGTCGAGTACCACGGCCACAGAGCAAGGTACCCCGCGCCCCCGGCTGGGTCGAGTACGTCTCGCTACATTGGGGACATTTCCCGTTGTTGATTTCAAAAAAATCAACAAGAAGCAATGCCAACTCATCATTGCATACGGGTTGAGGGCTCCTAAGGGCCTGCCTTTTTGCCTAGTTGCCTCGCCGCACGCCTCTTTTTGCTTGTGCTCGTGCTTGTGCATCATCCCCCTCCCCCTCCTCTTTTTGTGCTCCAGGTCTGCTCTTTCTGCTTGTGCGAGGTACCTGCCGAGGCATGTCGAGAGCAGATGGGGAGGTACCTCCCCACGCAGCACAGGCGGTGCAGTACAAACTGTACGGTCACGCTTGCCTCCGTCGCTTGCTTTTACTGCTTCCTTCTAACCTAGCCCCTTCCCTCTTTCCCTCTCAGGGCAGGTACCTAGTTGCAGGGGAGTTAGTTGCGAGCCTACCTAGGCTGGCGTCCAAGGCCCACCCAGAAAAACAAAAACATATTCGCCAGGTACCAACTCGCAACGGCCACGACGCCGGGACAGGCCTGCGTACCACTCATTTCGAGTTAGCTGCAGAGAGGTAGTACGAGTCTCTTGTGCTACGTTGTAGAAAATTAAAACAAAAATCGAGGAAAAAGAAAAAAAAAACCAATTATTTCCCTCTCTTCTCCTCACGCACTTGTTACGCAGCACAACACTACTCTACACAACCTTCAGCCACCTACATCGGACAGACGCCCACATCATCTCGACGAGAATAGGCCCCTCCATCATCTCGCAGAATCTGACCAATCAATCCTGCCACATTCACCGGTTCCTTTCACCACATCCCATCACTGACTGCAGTGCTGGGGAGCCCTAACGGCCGGCACACCTTCGCTCATGGCCACGGCCTTGCCCACACGCAGCCAGACGCATGGCCCAGGGCAGGGATGTGATGGAGCATGGGAGTGATCCACTGGGCCAGCCACTGACTGTCCTGTTCATGCACGTCGTCGCGCTGCTCACCGACCCTTTCCAAAGTAGACTCGTCGTGGTGGTGTTACTGCTGCGCTACGGCTGTTAGCCATGTACTGTACCTGCTCTGTCCCGTCCGGTCTGGTCTGGGCCTTGACGCGCCCCCTTATCCAGCATGCCTGGAGAGCCTGCGATCGACCTGCTTTGCCGCCCGTCGTCGTGCTCTTTAACGAAAGCACAAAATTGCTTCCTCCTGGTTACGGCGCAGCTTCCGAGCGCCTAACTGTGAGCCGTCTTGCCCATTCGAGTGCAGCGCAGACTGTCATGCCCACGTCGTTCGACTTCCTGGGCCTCTAATATGCCTCAGCGACCCGCGCGCTCTCGCACGCTGTGCGAATCACCCACGTTCCCAGCCGCCACATGGCGATGAGAACGTGGCCCGCTTTCACTGAGTCGTTGCCC
This sequence comes from Calonectria pseudoreteaudii, assembly GCA_001879505.1. Classification (NCBI taxonomy): domain Eukaryota; kingdom Fungi; phylum Ascomycota; class Sordariomycetes; order Hypocreales; family Nectriaceae; genus Calonectria; species Calonectria pseudoreteaudii. The sequence continues at coordinate 1,925,285 of KV875229.1, forward strand.
GTTGGCCCCCAGTGCAACGCTCCAGTCCCCCAGGCTCCTTGCTGGGGCCGCCCAACACGGCCGCCCATCTTCCTCGACGTGACGGGACGAGCACCAGAAGCCGGCTTTGATACTTTCCGCTCTGTCGGTTGCGGTCGCAGCAGCGAATCGCAACAGCCGGAGCATGACAGGCACCTAGCTTGACATGGCTCTTCCTGCATTTCCGGGCCTGGGGCTCGGCGTCGAATGGGATGGACGACCTGGTCCTTCCGTGTTCCTCTTGTCCCCCTGTGGTCCCTTTGCTGTCCTTGTACGAGACGGTACTTGGGTCGTCAAGAAATTGTGCATTAGTGGCCGCCAAAGGAGAGATCTCGGAGGTCCAGATGGTGGCAGCGAACCAGGCACATCCTGACTCTGACACTGTCGCGCAGCCTGTGAGAGTGTGCGAGGTAATGTTTCTTCCCTCGCCCCCCTTCGCCGTCGGGTCACCACCACTATGCCTGCCCCTCGCCCCTCGACACACTCGCACCCTCCGCTTCAACGACAGACGAGGTACCCGCCCCTGTGCCCAGTGTGGTCTCCTCTTTGCCACTGGGCTAGACTGCGAGGAAATTACCATGCGGCCTTGGTCTGCATGGGCTTCGGACGCCAGGCCCTTGTCTGCGTCTTGAACGGGCCCAATATGCATCCCCAATGCTGATACCGTACCCCTTCTTACGAATTTTGGTACATGTTTTGTACTTGGCCATAGCATGCCCCCATTGTCACTGCTCTAAACAGGGCGGCCGCGGTCTTGACCTTGGGCGGGGGAGAAAATATGCGAGCCATGAGGAGGGCGACTATGATGGTCGCAGGTGAAGGGCAAAAAAAAAACAAAAAACAAAAAAAAATAATATAGAAACCAAACCAAGAGGGTCAAAAAAGCAGACTAGGTCCCCTCCGCGGTAAGCCGGTGGCCGAGGGCGTTAACTTTGAGACTTATCAGAGATCGCCTGGTTGCTGCATCCATGTGTTGCGGTGGAGTGGCCTAGTCGCCAGCGGTTTTAATCAACTGGCAGCCAGGTAGGCCAGCGCATCAAGATGGGTCACACTCTTTCGAGAGCCGCATTGTTGCTTGCATCTTGCCTCCATTCGCGCGTCGACCTTTGTCTCCAGACACCCCCGGTCCCGCGCTAACATGTCTGTTTGCAATAAAGGCACCTGTCTCGCCGTCCGGAGCAAGCTTCTCTCGTCCACACCAAATTGCACCAAGCCTGCAATACGTAGTCCACCTTACTACTTCAACTCACTCCCAAACCCCCACACGACTTCCTCTCATTCTCTCTCAACTAAGAACGACTGTCACGGCCATTTATTCTTGAAATTTCCTCCTTCTTGCCTCCTCAAGCCTGACCCGAGCTCTGCTCACGCCCATTCTCGAACCATCCCCCACCCAGCCAAACCACTCCTGACCGTCCACTTCCCTCGTTGGGCTCAATTGCACACCGAACCATATTCTAAGCCCTCTCTGTCCTCATTGTCTTCCGCCTGGGACTGCTTCTTTCACTTCTCCCAGTCGCGGATTCATTTCATTCCTGACTACCCTCGCTGTGTCCTTCGCTTTAGCTTGATCCCTATACATCAAGCCGGGTTACACGCCTGCTCTTCCACACACCGGCCGTAAAAGTTCTCGTCGTCAGGCCGACACGTTCAATCACCACCACCAAAATGGGCGGTTTTTACATGCAGTATCTCGAGAGTAAGTGGCAAGCCGATTACTGTCCATCACAGAGCAACATCATCTCGCCGTATTAGTCGCCATTGAAGAGTTATTCGTATAAGTGGGGTGCCACCCGTGGAGGAGGGGCAATGGCGCCCCCTCCCCCGTGTGATGGCCCTTGCATCACAATGGCGGGGAAATGAGCCTAGCAGCGGATGAGCGACTCGCTCGCGAGCATCACGTATCTCGTGGTTTGGAATACAATCTTCAAATGGCGACTATGACGGTTCTCACTCGAGAAACAGAGATGGCTTTCTTCATGTTTCATTACCTCTGTTCTCCACAGCCCAAAAAATCCCACAAAAAAAAAGCTTTACATCGTTCTCAAGTTGCCTGTCGACATGAATTCAAAACTAACCAATGGCTTTAATTAGGCCTCTGCCGGCGCCGAGGATGGACGGATCCCATGTACGAGTGTTACCGCGATCCCGCTGGCTACACATGTCTTGTTCTTGTCAACGGTCGGGAGTATCAGACGGACCTTGCCTACGAGTCGGACACCCTCGCCCAAGAAAACGCCGCCATGCGTGCCTTTATGGTGTGTCGTAACTTTTCTGTCAATGGAGGCATGCTTGCCCGCAATGGAATTGTTCAAGGTCTACCTGCCCAGGAGTCGAGCCGTCGCCGAAAGAGCCGCCACTCCTCTTCCCGGGATCATCACGGCCACCACAGCCGACGGTCCGGGAATCACTCCAGCAGCAGCTCAACTGCATCGTTTGATTAAGTTACAGGGGGAAAACAGGTAGAGCCGTGATCAATCCAGGTGATTCCGGCTTGGAAATCCGAGCAACGAGGACCGCTCGGCGGCGAACGAGCCCGGGAGTAACGGGGCAGCCAAGAGTGCACAGCAAGGCATACAAGCGGTTGAAAGGCTTCACAGCGATCCCAAGGGATATACCCAAACCACCTCCTCGACAACCCTCTCGCGAGATATGGGGAAGGAAAGGCTCTTCTTTCTTGTTCTTCTTTTTTTTTCTGGCTTCACCTCTGTTACTTGACAGATGTTGGCGATGCAATATCCTTTTTCTGATTTTTCGTTTTCCCTTTTCCCTTTACGACTTACGACTTTACGACACTACCGCCTTTTTTCTTAGATGCGACACCATCTTCACTCAAACGGCCGGCACTCTGCAACTTGTCACTTTTACTGTTGCTTTTTTTTTTCTAAAACCGAAATTGAACGGGATTCTAAGCTAAGCGTGATTATTTCATATCTTCGTTGCGTACTTTGAAAGTCCACTTTCACTATCGCCTACTATTGGATGGCTTTGGCCTTTACGCGACAGGGGATGGTTGGACTTGAACAGCATTCATTGGCATCCGGTCCTGGCGCATTGGGCGGTATTGTCATGCCGCAAAGCGGCTACTGACAGATGGCCGGAACACTGCCAGGAATCCCAGACCAGGCCCAAGCGAAGTACGTCGGGGCCCCATTGTATTAGCAACCTGGGAGGCCATCAACTATTGGTTCGGGTTCCAAGCATTGAAAGAGCATCGGAGTCATACACATGAGGCCAATTTTTGATTGGTTTGGGTTTACTTTTTGCAACCGGGACGGCAATTTGATCACTTTTGACGACGAGAAAAGAGCGAATAAGCAAACGAAAAAAAGCGAAGCATCTTTATTTACTTTTTTTGAGGATCCTGTTACTCTCTCGAAATGGGCGAGGGGGTATTCGGGCCTGGCTGGCTATCTGATTATTTCTTCGAAAAGAAGACAAAAGCGAAAAGATTGCGCAACAAGAATTTGATGAGAGACGCGATGGAAATGGAGACATGTCACGACTACAGGGGTACAAAAAGTTGAAGCATTGGAGGCAAAGCGATTCTTTGGCTAGGAATGGATCCGAGACGAAGGGATGAGATGTGATTGATGAGGGACGAACCTGTGTGGTTGGATGATGATGACTGACAAGACACTTATGATGATAATGATAACGACATTTTCTTTTTCCTATGCCGGTACAATGATAGTATCCTATCCCTGTTCGTGACTGTTCGCAGTTTTTGCCGCGTAGAGATCTTAGTCGGAGCGTCGACGGAGAATCCGACTGGCTAGAGTAAAAGAATCCTTCACATCGGCCGTCGATCAGCAAGCCAAGGATTGCGGCATCATGTGCTGACACGAGACTGGCTGGCGAGGTCGCTTACTGGAGGGCAGTTTGACATGGGAAATTACACGAGCAAAACCTTGGTTGTGACCAATATCCTGACGGTTCGTTTTGCCGCCACCTTGGACTGGCCTATCGGACGCCTTGTCCCGGGATGACTTGGCTAAGCAGGTATACAGCTGATCAACTACCGAAGAGCCACTGTGGACCAAGCTGGACGCGCGCGCAAACAGAAACGTGGGGAAACCTTCTGAGCATAGGCGCACTTTCAACCTTGATGACGGTGCGAATTGCTTTTCTCATCCTGATTGTCGCTTCCTACTGGCGGGCGCCATTGGGCCGTGACGAGCTCGGGCGACAGGCCCGGTGAGCGGCCAACATGGGGGTGACGCGTTTGGCTGCGAATATGTATGTCATGCCGCAAAACCCCAACCATGGCGGCGGGGCTGTGTCGTGTGCCGACGGTGTGATTGTGATCTAGAAGCCATGTTGAAAGCCAATGGCAAGATGCATCGGAGATGTTCTAGCTTGAGCGTTGGGCTGTGCTCTCCATCCGGGATCAACGGAATGTCTTGATGGCTTGTCTCGGCGCTGGGTTCATCCCGGCGCATTCGCATACCACCGCTACATCGAACGCCTATAGGGAGTGAGGATCCGTTGACATGATTCAAGTACCGCTACATTGAATTGACAGCTGCCAGCCAGCCATGCGATACTAAGCCCGTTGGAACCCGAGCCTGATTTTGAGTGAAGAGACATAACGATCGTGGGGTTGCCGTTTTTTTTTTTTTTTGGCAGGTATGACGTTGTGTTCAATCTAATCTCGACAGCAATGGACCGACCCCCACTGAGATTGATCATGTGGTGACTCAGAGCCGTGTCAAATCTCATCTGGGCTGAACGCAACGTGTAAGAGAGGCAATCGATGACTTTGACACAATGACGGGATTTGCCACGGATACAAGTCGCAGCTAGATCAAGCAGTTGCGAATGAGCGGCGGAGATTCCAACCCGTGGTCATGAGAATGCGACGAGAAGGCTTCTAGACAGGAATTTGTCGGTGAGCCAGAAACTATGCCGGATAGAGACGATGGAATCGAGCTTTGCCCCCGACCCTGGTGTCCCGTGCCCCCGTGCCGGGTCGTGGAGGGGGAGAGCCAGACGCGGCTTGGGCGGGACAGGGCCAGAGCTAATTAAGAAGGGTACCACATCATATGAGGTTAGTGGAGATGATTCGCCGCGCGGTTTTTGAACAGTGACAGAAGGTGTTTGAGAATGATGCAGATGGCAGCACCAGCCAACGGGCCAGGCAGTCTCGAGATGAGCACATGTGAAGGTTTTCCCCAACATTATGCACACTGAGCTGAGGGGAGCAATAGCCCATGGGGTACGGTACACGATACTACGATATACGTGTCAATGTAACATTAGATGCAGTCAAATAGCTTGTGTTTTACAGAGATGGGTATGCTTGCAGATCGCTCAAGGGAGGTTCTCTTTTTTTTTTTTTTAAGGTGGTACCTTACATCGAAAGAAGGGACCCCCGGTTGGCAAGGCAAGGGACGAAATGCCAGAAACACATGGGACCACACATACTGAAACCCAGAAACGGCCAATTCGCCAACGAATGCGCCCCGTGCAGAAAGGGGAAAAAAAGAAAAAGGCACGTGAGACAACGGGGGGCACGGGAAGAAGAAGAAGAAAAAGAAAAAGAAAAAAGGAGTCAAGGGGAAAAGAAAGAACGCTTGATTCCGTTTGCGCCAAGATGGACCAGACACAGACACACAAAACTATTCGTCAATAGTCGGCCACATGGGGTTTGGGATTAATTAGGCCATGACTACCTAGGGGGGGGAGGGGGCGGGAAGACGGATTCGATCGATTGCGGGAGACGTCAGACAATTAAAATGGTGGTTGACGGTTTTATTGCGTAAAAGGGCTAACGGCCAGGGTCCTCGACGCTATGAGAGGGGGGTGGTGCTGGATGCAGCATCCAAATATGCCCAGGGTCAACGATGATGCAGCTTTCGGCGCGCATGATCCGGAAGCAGGAGAGACAACCAACGAGCCATTGAAGAGGCGCAGAGATGGAAAGGGAGCGACGGATCAATCCTAGGGGGAAGAGGCGAGCCCCCAGCCTTCAATCCTGCCAGACACAGAAAACGTACGGAAGAATGTGGTGGCTGTGAGTAGCAGTAGGGACGCGAACGCTTCCAACGTTTTCTTACCTTGATTTTTCGCCTTGATGAGTCGAGATGCGGCTAGGCCCAGGGGGGGGTTGCCGAGTTGGGACAGTAAAGTGGCAGCACCCAGCCCCAATTTCGCCAGGGGAAATTTTACGGCCATGGGAGTCGAGCCACATTCGCCCCTCCGCGCGTGCGTGATTGGCTGTGGCGGCCCCTTTCCACCGTCTTCATCACGGGGAGTCCTCGTGTCGTGGATCGGGTGGCCCGTGTGCGAGTCGGGCTGGGTGGACAGTCGGTGCTGTGCCCGCGGGAGGTACTAGCAAGGAGCCGCCAGCTCTGCTGGGCTGGCCGCACTGAGGTGGCAGCTTTCCAGGGCGCTTCCACCCCGTGCCAGCCTGCTGGATGGCCGCTCCCGTAGGCGTCGTCAGTGGCCGGAGCCGGCACCTTGTCCCACTCAGGCTCCCTCTCGTGAACTCTCAAAGTTCCCACGTTGGCCTTTCAAAGACCCTCCGACTCCTGGACATGTAAACTCTCCTTTCTCCTCCTCTCTCCCTCCTTGCGCCTTTCCGCCAAACATCATCCTTTCTTCACACTGCCCGGCCCTCGCTGAGATTCTGAGATACCCCTTCTAATCTAATCCCATCCGAGGTTGTGCCTTGTTCTATTCTCTGGCCTCTTGTTCTTACACAATCGTTGTGAACGCACCCCTGCACTTCACCTTCTCGACGCATACGTAACCTCTGCAACAATGAAGGGTACGTGTTTGCTATGCCTCTTCCCGGCATGCGCATCCGCGCGAGCATGTGCATGCTTGCTGGAGTTTTCCCACTGACCGCATCGCAGGACTTATTCTTGTCGGTGGCTATGGCACCCGCCTTCGCCCTCTTGTACGTACCCTCCTCGGAGCTCTCTGACAGCTATCCTTTGTCGCGCAGAGAGCCCCCTTGCACACTCTAGAATGACTAGCTGACGTTTTCGTGACACATCCAGACCCTCACTCTCCCCAAGCCTCTTGTTGAGTTCTGCAACAAGCCCATGATTGTCCACCAGATCGAGGCGCTGGTCGCAGCTGGCGTGACCGACATTGTGCTAGCTGTCAACTACCGACCCGAGATTATGGAAAAGTTCCTGGCTGAGGTACGATTCCCTCTTTTCTACAATTGCTCTCCCTCAAGCTCTGGGTAGCCAAGCTAACAAATGAATGATTTTAGTACGAGGAAAAGTACAACATCAACATTGAGTTCTCCGTCGAGTCTGAGCCCCTCGACACCGCCGGTCCTCTGAAGCTTGCCGAGAAGATCCTCGCCAAGGATGACTCGCCATTCTTCGTCCTCAACTCCGACGTTATCTGCGACTACCCCTTCCAAGACCTCCTCGCATTCCACAAGAGCCACGGCAACGAGGGTACCATTGTCGTCACCAAGGTAGAGGAACCCTCCAAGTACGGTGTGGTTGTTCACCAGCCCGGTCACGCTTCCCGCATCGACCGATTCGTCGAGAAGCCCGTCGAGTTCGTTGGCAACCGTATCAATGCTGGCATGTACATCTTCAACACCTCTGTTCTCGACCGCATCGAGCTTCGCCCAACCTCGATCGAGAAGGAGACTTTCCCCGCCATGGTCCGCGACAACCAGCTTCACTCGTTTGATCTCGAGGGCTTCTGGATGGATGTCGGTCAGCCCAAGGATTTCATCAGCGGTACTTGCTTGTACTTGTCTTCCCTGACTAAGAAGGGCAGCAAGGACCTCACTCCTCCCACCGAGTCTTACGTCCACGGTGGAAACGTCCTGATTCACCCCTCCGCCAAGATTGGCAAGAACTGCAGAATTGGCCCTAACGTCACCATTGGTCCTGATGCCGTTGTGGGTGATGGTGTCCGTCTGCAGCGTTGTGTGCTGCTGCGCGGCTCCAAGGTTAAGGACCACGCCTGGGTCAAGTCCACCATTGTTGGCTGGAACAGCACTGTTGGCCGCTGGGCTCGTCTCGAGAACGTGACAGTTCTTGGCGACGACGTCACCATTGGCGATGAAATCTACGTCAACGGTGGCAGCATCCTCCCACACAAGTCCATTAAGGCTAACGTCGACATTCCTGCCGTCATCATGTGAGGAATCAAAAACTTCACAACATCTCACCTGCTCGTTGGAGGCCACACCAACAGAGCCCCAATACCCATTAATATCGAATAACGTCTAAAAAAAAGTGCAAAACTCGCCACTCTCTAACAACGTGCTGGCACCGTCATATCCCCCAGGGGGCCTGGTGTGGGATTTAGAGCCTGCCGCTCTCTCTATTCTAATGCGACTCGCAAGTGTCTGATGCCCCTTTTTATGCGTGTTTATCTGGCGTCCGGGGCGGTTTTTACAACAGGCAGGCTAAGGCCATGGCAAGGAAGGCGGGCAGGCATCACGGCTTCAAATGAGGAAGCCCATGTATGAAAGCTTTATAGGTACCGAATCGAAGAACGGGTGGTTCAAAACCTGCATTTGAAATTTTTCGCGTATCGTGACTTGTTGATGGTGATCTGTCTCATGTTGAATCAGTGTTCGGAAGGTTAGTGGGGCCATTGCCTTGAAGTATACTCGGCACCTGCCGCATTCTTCCTCGACGTCAACGGTGTCAGTTAGCGATTTTGGTTGATTTGCCAAAATACTAATTTGTGAGGCGACTCGCTTTTATAAGCGGTGCTGAAGCGATTCCATGTCGGGATCATCCTTCCTGGGTTTCGCTTCACATGGAGCCTCACTATTGTAAATGATCCACAACATCCACTCTTGGGCCGAAGTAATGTCATAGGTTCATGGCCAATGTGCTTGGGAAGAAACAGGAACCCAATTGAACTGGAATTCCGAAACGTAAAAGGGTAAACAAGTTGTACAATACAACAACCCCTTGGATGGTGGTCAGTTCGACACTTTACTGCATGACACCCTCCGAGAAGACTGCAAATCTCAGTGGTTCTAACTAAAATAAGCAAAAACATTATCTAAATAAACAGACTTACCAAGGGATACTATTTGAGGATTTTTTTAGGCTCATTTTCCCTTCAGATATTGTACTTATGCTCACCAGGATCAACGTGGTGTAGCAAGTGCGGCGGAGAAGTATGTCAGCCACAGTCATTCAAGGGTCGGATTGGGACTGATTCTATCCGCAATGACTTCGAGACAGGTGCTTGATTGTCAAAAATTGAACAACTTACTTACTCTGACGATTTAGGGTAAGTCTCTGGAAAGACTGTGTGTTCACACAGATGGCCTCAAACCTGAGATTGCATTCCTTTCGAGGCAAGATCTTTGTCCATGTGAGAACAGAGACAGACAACAGCGGAACGACAGAATTACTTGTTTGAGCAAAAAATCGATTTCTGTGGGGAGTGATGTCATTCACGTTTTAGTAACGGGTGATTTGTTCCCTCAGTTGTGGATGTCACGCCTGGTTACGAAAACACCCGGTGGCGCCAGGGAGCATTATCCACAAACTAAGAGACGAGGTATCCGTTTGGGGCTGCGAGGAGTGCCCGCGAACAGCATCCTGGAGCGGCTCCGCGAACTATTTCTGGGGACGGCCTCTGAGAGTGGAACAACGGACGAAATGCCTGAGTGGGCTCCTGGCATGTGACCTGCATTGACATCGGGTTTGGGTACAGAATGGAGAATCGGGCCTTTTAGACACGGGGGAGAAATAGTATAGCGAGAGAATGGAGAATTGTGAGGAGATGAAAGTGGTTGACATGTGGGGGATGGGGCGAAGGAGCTCCAGGTGAGTTTTTGAGGGGATGGTGGAATTTCATCACTTTGCGGAGGCTGGACTCGGCAACCGAATGAATTACACCGAATAGGCCGAGAAGTAGTTACACCTGGCGTGCGACTGATTGCTGCACCTCTGGGTAGTACATGGGATCACATGGAGTGCAAGATCAGATCTTGGCTGTATGGGAAGAAACGAGAGGTTGCGACCTTGTTGGCCAGGATGGACTCGCAGTCACGGATATTTGAAATGAATAAACACCCTATTCCCCGTTGTCGGATTCGGCCTATCGCTGGATCGCAATACTTAACACCCGTTTATATCAAGGGTTCTAGTTGGTGTTGGACCTGGAGAAGTGGCAGCCTCAGTCGACCCCCGGTCCTGGGCCGTCCGTCTCTGGGGGTGGGTGATGTGGCGGCACCAGTGCCCCGGGGCTCCAGTTGGTGGTGGATATCATCGAGCTGGTTGGCGAGCGTGGGGGAAGCTCGGTGATGAGGTGGCCTTTTGAACAGGCTATTGGGGGTCGTTTGCGTTGTACGCAATGGTGATTCTAGGGGATTGGTGCCGTGCACGTGAGGATGCCGGAGAGTTGGCTGGAAGAATGGTGTGTTTCTCAGTCATGGTCCCATGAGGCTGTCATATCACGGTGGCCAAGCCTCGGAAGCCGTCGTGCATGTCACAAAGTAGCGTCTCGCTAGGAGGTCGGCTAGGAGGACCCTCCCAGAGCCTCTTTGTTTCTATTGACCAAGATCGCCTTTCTGGTTTCTCAGCCTGTGTTCCTCTTCGCGCGATGCCATTCGTTTGCACCACGCACAATCCAAAAGAGAGAGAGAGAGAGAGAGAGAGAAAGAAAAAAAAAATAAAGAAAGCAGTGCTCGGTAACAACAATGCCCTGCGAGCTTCAAGTGTAACCAACCACCTTGCATCAGATAGAAAATAAAACCTCACTTGTCTTGGACCATTTCCCTACCTTCTTTCCTTCTTTTTTTCTTCCATGGTTTCATGATACCTCCGCCAAACAACGACCACGCCCACCACACCCGACACCGCCCTGGGTCAAGAGACTCAATTGGATTGGATTTGCTGGCAAATATTCGGGGTCTCCCCTGGAGAGCGTGACAGGGTCTGGCCAGTTCACGCCCCCGTTCTCCGATCAATTTCCTTGGGGTCGAGCCCGCCTAACTCAATCCTCGACTGCCGAAGATTCACCTCGGGCCTGCATATTCAAGGGTTATTTTCAGCACCTGCTCCAACGGACACACACCTGCGGGACGTTTTTTTTTTTTGGCGCACGAGAGCAGAAACGAGGGATCGACCAATTCGAATTGACTCGGATTGGATTGAAAAAAAAAAGCTTCATCATGTTTGGACTGTGCCGCTAGAAATAAATTCTGAGCGGTTCATTTCAGCGAGTTACATTACAGCCCGTGTTCCGCCTGCTCCCGAACCATCCCAACACCGTCGCAGCTGTGCCTGCATCTTGCGTCCTGCGTGTGTAGCGGACGATTCAAAACAACTCAGGTGTGCATCTGCTGCTGCAACTTGACAAGGCAAGCCGCTGTCATCACCGTGTCGCTGGTGTGTTCCCAGTTGACGGGCAAAGCCCACCTACAAAACCCACTTGGGGATATCCACAGCGCGTCACCACACCCACATGTAGCCCACCCGCTACACCTTTCCAGGAAGGGCATCCAACCAAACGTCGGCGTCACTTTCAGAGCACCGGCCGCATATACCGCACACCACCCAGAGCAGTCGCAATTAAGCGGCGGGACTCCGTAAACTCTTCCCCTTTTACCCCGAAGCTCACCCGCAGCCTGCCGGCCCCTCCCCAGACAAGGATTAACGGGATTATCGTGGCCGTTCCGGTGGTTGTGGAGGCCCGTCACAGGCACTGCAAAGCCAGAGAGCAGGACCGACTCTCTGTACAAGTGGTTTCACTCCCACTCCCGACTTTTTTTTTTTCACCAGCACGAGACGAGACGGGCCGTTTCCAATCCAGCACCCTTGGCGCCGGGGAACCAATTGTCGAAGAAATCCCTCGGCTGGTTGGCACCGCGACTCCGCCGTTTGGCCGATTTGCCCCAGAGTGAGGCTTGAAAGGCAGTTGGACACGAGATTGCGCACCTTCAACCACACCTTCTAACCAACACCACCACATTCCACCCTCCTCCCGCACACGGGGCCCCAGCGCCGCCTCGTGGCGCCAGAGTCTGGGGTTACAAGTGGCGAGTAACGGGTAATGGGGGGAAGACTGGGTGAAATGGGAGCAGGAGCACATGGTCCAGACGACAACAAACGACGCATGCCAAGGTTGTGGCTGCTCGTGGTCATTGTCGTCGTCTTAGTGGTGAGTTGCAACTTTCCCGATTACTCTGTCCTCAGCTCGCCGGCCCCGAACTTCATCTCGGTCTGGCAACTGCCCTCCCGCTCCCCAGCCCGGGCCCCCGTCTTTGCTGTCCCATCCATGCCCGCATTGCCTCACCTATACCCAAGTCTGGGCTCAGCGCGAACGAGCATGGCCTGACCGAAACGCTTCCCCGGTGACGGCGCCATGTCAATCTATCTGCATGTCGTGTTATTGTTGTTTTTTTTTTCCTTGTGAAAGGGGGGAAACAAGCAGCCCAATTCCCCCATCCTATCCCCAGTGGCAAGTGCATCATCACATCACCCATCATCTCTTCGGATCCCAAGGAAAGGCAACCGGCCGTTGGGGTGGCCCAGCTCGGCGTATTAGCGGAGCTCCAAAAGCTTCCCCGCAGAAGCTCCAGTTTACCTTCTGTACGCTGCGGCTCACTGCTCTTGACGTCCTGAAGAGCCACCGAGCCGATGGGCCATCTCCAGGCCCAGTCCCTGCACACACCCCCATGGAACCCCCCATGGCACACGACATGCACCCCTGTCATACCCACTTCGCCCGCCATTGGAGTGTACCAAAGCCACTGACACAGAATCCGTCAGCTCTCAAAGCTCGTCGTCTTCGGCGACGCCAAGGTCCAGTTTCTCTTTACCCAGCTGGTCTTTATACCCTCCTCCTCGCCGTTCTTCTCTTCACCTTCACCTTCTCCTCTCTCTTGCCCTCTCACTCCTCCCTCAATCCTGTCGCCTGCCCTTGCCCGCTTCGATCCTGTCTGCAAACCTGCACTCCCCTCAAAACTACTGCGCCGCCCTCTCAACCCCTCACCATGGCTCTCGCCGAAGAGACCAAGAGCATTGTCGCTCAATTCGACTTTACCGATGAGGATCTGAACCGTCATGTGGATGAGTTCTTAAAACAGATGAGTATGTTTCGCTCCTCGCCTGCTATGCGCAATGCGTCGCAATTTTCTTTAAGCTTCTCATCCAACATCTCACTCAATACGTCATGACAACCGAAAAAAAACTAATTTCCCTCTCACAGGCGATGGCCTCGAGTCGGACAAGGCCACCTTGGCTCAGATCCCAACCTATGTCACCGGTGTCCCCAATGGCACCGAAAAGGTGAGCAGCTGCCGTTGAGCGCACCATGCAAAAGGACTCTCAACTGACATGCCAACTCGCTGCAGGGTCTCTACCTCGCTGTTGACCTGGGCGGCACTAATTTTCGCGTGTGCTCCGTCATGCTCAATGGCGACACCACCTTCAACCTAACATACAACAAAGTCGCCATCCCCAAGGAGCTCATGGTGGCCAAGACAGCCTCGGACCTCTTCTCCTTCCTGGCCAAACAGATCGAGCTGTTCCTCAGGGAACACCACCGAGATCACTTCGAGAGCCACATTCGCCGTCGCAACACGCGCAGCACCGCTGAAGGATTCCGCGACGAAAACATCTTCCGCCTCGGATTCACATTCAGCTTCCCCGTCCAGCAGCTCGCCATTAACAAGGGTCTGCTGATTCGCTGGACCAAGGGCTTCGATATCCCAGATGCCGTTGGCAAGGACGTCTGTGCCCTTCTCCAGACGGAAATCGACAAGCTCCACCTCCCCGTCAAGGTCGCCGCTTTGGTCAACGACACCGTCGGTACTCTCATGGCTCGCTCATACACTTCCACTGGCAAGAGCAAGTCCGTATTGGGGGCGATCTTCGGTACTGGCACCAATGGCGCTTATATCGAGAAGACGAGCAACATCAAGAAGCCCATTCCTGGCGAGTATGACGACACAACCGGCGAGATGGTGGTCAACACTGAGTGGGGTTCCTTTGATAACACCCTCAATGTCATGCCCTCAACACCGTGGGATAAGGCGCTTGATGACCAGAGTGTGAACCCCGGGTTCCAGATGTTCGAGAAGCGTGTGTCTGGAATGTTCCTCGGAGAATTGGTGCGATTGGCAGTTGCCGACATGATCAAGGACGAAAAGACATCGCTGTTCCGCGACCTCAACTCGAGCACCAACGATTGGTCCACCACCACCAATATTGCTGCTGATTCGGGATTCCTCAAGCCTTGGGGACTGGACAGTGCCATTATGTCAGTGGCCGCTGCCGACAACACCCCCGAACTCTCCACTCTGCGCCAAGCTCTTGAAGGCCTTCAGGTTTACACTCCATCGCTGGAGGATGCGCAAGCTTTCAAGTCCATCGCTTTTGCTGTCGGCCGACGAGCTGCCAGGCTATCTGCAGTTGCCATTGGCGCCATCGCGATCCAGTCCGGCAAGCTTGACGACCCCAGTGAGGAAGTAATTGATATCGGTGTCGACGGAAGCTTGGTCGAGCACTACCCCTACTTCCGAGACATGATCCACGAGGCTCTCGCTTCCATCGAGGCCATCGGCCCCAAGGGTGCTGAGAAGATCCGCATTGGCATTGCCAAAGACGGCAGCGGCGTTGGTGCCGCCCTGATCGCTCTCGTTGCTGCCAGCCGAGAGCACCCCAATGATTACATTGAGGATCTACGATCTCAGGCCAAGACCTCGCGAAGACCCAGCGATGCACTTGGTACGTCTTCCCATTATCCTAACTTGTTTAACGGTATTGCTAACTGTGTTCTTCCAGCTGAGGATCTCCCCTTTTCCAACAACACGCTGCTGGTCGGCGGCATTATTGGCGTGGTAGCGGCCGCTGCTCTCTGGTGGGCCAAGCGTCGTTGAGAGAGAAAAATGAAAGCATCTCTTTGTTTTTTTTTAAGCCTTTTTATTGTTTTAGGGTGGTTCTAGGTCTGCATTATAATTGCATCTAGGAGGGTTTTCATCGTCGTGGGGTCTCGGCGTCTTCGTCTCTGTACTTTTTCCCTATGACGAACAAACTTGTACATAACATTCATGGAGGGTTTATGAAGCGCTGTATTAGACGGCATTTGTTGACGAAGTGGCTAAGCTAAGATGTGATTTAGATTTGTATGAGATGATGGCATACATGAGATTTTTTCCCCCATTATATTTTGTCCATCTAAAAAAAAAGCTGTCAATATGTATCGGTTTTGAAACAGCAAATGTATATGTGATTTCTTCGTGATGATTCCTTCTATAAACTAATTTCATTCCAAAACAAAAAAAAAAGACCCTGTACATCTCGTCATGATTCTTTATTAATGCATATTATCTTGTCCATTGCTTTCCACATGTACAAGCCTCTACATGTCCGCCTACATGTCTAGTTTCCAAAAGCGGCGGCCGGGTACGAACGATCTCGCTTCTTGCGGGCGGCAGAACTACTTCGCGAGCTCGTAGTAGATTCAGGGATGAGAAGGGTACTGGACGGGGATTGCTTAAGGCGACCGGTGGCCATGTCATCTGGCAAGTCATTCCACTCGGTCTCGGCCCTCTGGTTCTGGTAGGACTGGCCCGACGTCGTGCGAGGCAGGGGGGGTGCGTTTTGTCCCCTCGGGGGTCCAGACATGGGAGGCAGATTGACGATGGCGGCCGTAGTGCTTGGAGGGACAGAACGTGGGGGAGCTGCCGAGGTGGCACTGGAGGGCAGCGAGTTGCGGACGGCGGCGCTGACGGGGCGGGTAACGAGCCAGGCAGAGTCGGGACGGAGCTTCATGTAGTAGCCATTGATGGCAGGCTCCTGGCGCTTGAAGCCACGCCCTTCATACCACTTCAGGCCGTCCTCGTTCTCAGTCCAGACGTGCGCCGTTACATTGGTCACGTTGACGTCCAGATCGGCGGCCACGGCTGTGGCGACGATGTTGTCAAGAGCGGCATTGACCAGCCCCAGCGAGCGGTAGGGCGACAGCAGGCAGAGAGACTGGATGTAGAGGTTGTGGTTCACGGCGCCGTCGTCGCTGGGGGCACCGTTGATGAGGGCGGGCTCGACACGGCAGACAATGCCACCGACGACCTTTGGTTCAGCGCCATCATGGGACCATGTGATGACGCGAGAGAAGGGCCCCGAGTTGGCCGGGTCGACGGCGCGCTGATAGAAGCTGTCCGGGTAGCTGACGGGGAGCAAAAGAGCGTTGATGCGGCGGAGGGCGTTGACGTCGCTGCCCGTGACGGGGCGGATGCAGGCTTCGCGGGGCAAATTCGCGGGGAGGGGCGGGATGGTGTACCCTGCGGCGGATTTGGACGAGGGCGGCGGGGGGTTTTTGCTGATCTCTGGTTCTTGGGCTTGCACTGATGCACCGGTGGCCGAAGGAGGAGGGGGAGAAGTTGCCGTCGAGGCCGGAGGAGCAGCAGAGAGGGTGGGTGTGGTTGAGGGCGGAGGATTGACGAGTTTCGAAGACGGCGGCGGCGCGTACTTTGGTGTTTTGGCTTGGAAGAAGGATCGAATGGAGAGCTGTGCGGGTTTCGTAGTCGGGAGAGACATGACTGCACGATAGGATGGCAACAACAAGGAATGAAGAAGGAGAGGGATAGGGAGAGAGAGAGAAGAGAGACCAGCGGGGTTCACTGAGGTGTGTAAGAGGATAAGAAGAGGCAATAGGCACACAAAAAAAAAAGGGAAAATGTTGAGGACGGACCGACAACGAAAAAAAAAAAAAACACGACCGCAGTTCGTTTCAAGCTATCGGCCGGACATGGCTTGGAGGTGAGGGCCAAAATTTACGGTTACCATGAAGATCGATTGGCCGCATGCCCAACTGCCATTTGCAGCTACTCACTATTGCGCAGAGAGCTGTTCGCGGCCGTCATTCGTCACGAGCTTCACAGCCACAGGTGTCTCGGATGCCGCAATGAGCACCCCGCTAACCCGACCCTTGTCCCCTCTGGGGAGCTGAATGGAGAACGGAGCAGAGAGCTGAGCCGCTGTGGCCCGGTCCCCTGAAAGCCCGCCGGAAGAATACAAATGGGATAATTACAGCGGAGAGTGAGTGCTAGCGCAGTACAATTCCAGACAGCGTGTTAGTGGATCTAAGGGGAAGTTTAATTAGGGGGCTCGTCCTCCCCGATTACCTCCGCAATGCGCGCGGGTGTCCCGTCTTCTACACGTAGCCGTAATGGATTGGATCGAATATCCGCAGGGCCCTCGCCCTCAGTGGGTTCACTGTCAGTTGGCGGACGTGTTTCCCGGGCACAGATACATCGTCTTGCACGTTTACAATAGGGCAGAGAGCTGGCCTCGAGGCGGGGGAATGGGCGGTGCGTGGCGCATCGCCACAGGAGTCATAGGCGGGTGGCATAAGCACCTGCAGCAGCAGACCTCAACGCAGAGGCGGCGCGATCCAAGTGGTCGCATGGATGCTCTGCGCGCATCAAGCAATTGCTGCCGAGCCGTAGACGTAAAATTGACGAGGACAATTCTCTTGGTAACAGCAATGGTCTTGCATCATCCCCGGGTGTAGGTTTTTTTTTTCTCAGTCAAACTTGGTCGTATTCCCGGCGTCGCTATTGCTCTGTTCCATGTTGATGTTTTTTTTTTCTGATGCAGTTCCGCAATAATCCCTGTGGCCACCGCGCTCAGCGCCCAGTAGCCGGTGGTGCTCTTCTTATCTGACAGTCCACTAAAGAGTTTCCCCGACCTCAACTAACTCAACAAGGGAAACAGTGGACAGTCGTCATCTTCCAAACCTCGAATGCCATTGTCTTGGTCACCTTCACGTTTGCTTTTTTTTTTCTCCTCCATCCCTCTCTTACATCTGAAATCCCCAATCACGTCACTACTCAAGAACGATCTTTTTTTTTACACGCATGGGTCTGGACTTTGTTTCAAACAATGACAGCTAAATAGAGGAACGAACAGGAACCCAAAAAAAGGAGCCCTTGCTTTATCAATTTTACCTCACTTAGCCTGACTTCACTTTTGCTTCACTTTTACATTTTTTGAATCATCTTTCTCATTTAACTGCATGCAACAAAATTCCATGCAAGTCTTTACCAACTCTTTGTTTCTGCAACTCGCCATTTGTCGCACTCACAGGCTGGCACTTTTCCTTCTCCCATCACTTACCCATTTTCTCGCCCCGGCGACCGACCGGTATTGAACCCACACCCCCCCCTCCACCCGGTAGCGCTACCGCCGCCCGTCGCTCCCTCGGCTTCATCACACGATTTCAGTTACACACCCTCCCGCTGAGAAATCCGTCAGCCTTGGCCAGGTTTTTTCTCCTTTGGCGACTCGGCGACACCATGAATGCCTCGACGGGCAGGGCGAGCATTATTCGCGCCCGCGATGATGCCGGCAGCATGGACAAGTTGGTAAGCAACCCATCTCCCCCGTCTTTGGCCAGCCTTCTGGTCTTCTCTTTCGTCGCGGCTGGCGCACTTGCTCGCGGCCCATGATGGCCTCCATCGTCATGGCCATTCTGCATCGTGCCCCATCGCAACACGCCTGCATGCCCTCCTGTCGCACTGTCTCCCCTTACTCTGCTGCTTGGCCTCGCATGATAGCTGACCATTGTCGTATCGTTGATTGGGAACAGGCACATGCCATCCTCGACGATGTTCTCTACAACGTCATTTCCGACCTCTTGATGAAGACGCACCGCGAAGAGAAGCAGGCCAGGGCCACCACTGCAGCTATTCGTGTCGAGAAGATGGCCTCCGATGCCTCCGAGGGCTCGACGCCCGACTCCAAGCCTGACGTTCGCATCGAGACGGATGCCGCCATCTACGAGGACGGCAAGGTGCTCCTCAAGGGCAACCCGCTCAAGACCACGTCCGAGATCCTGTGCCCCAAATGTCACCTACCGCGACTGCTGCACCCGACCGACGGCAAGGGCGCGCGAAAACCTGACCCCAGCATTATTTACTGCAAGAAGCACCCTTACATTGACAAGCCCGGGTGCGACATCTACGGCCAGAGCTGGGTCGGCCCTGGTCCCGGGCGCGGCAAGAAGAAGAAGGATATGGAGAAGAACGCTGACACGCCCACACCTGAGCAGCGCCCGCCTAACGTGCTCTCGTTCCCGTCGGCGACGTGTAGCAAATGCAAGCGCTGCATTCTCGTCACTCGATTGAACAACCATATGGGCTCGTGCATTGGCAACAGCGGCCGCAACGCCAGCCGTGCCGCTGCCCAGAAGCTGAGCAACGGGGGATCGCAAAACGACACTCCACCGTCGTCCCAGAAGGCCACTCCCACCCCTGGATCTCGCGCCGCCAGCCCCAAGAAGCGCGACGCTGGGAGTGAGGACGAAGAGGAGTCAGAAAACAACCACAAGCCCAAGAAGCAGAAGCTGAAACCCACGCCGCTTCCGCCCACCAATAAGAAGGTCATTATCAAGACGAAGCCGACCCTTAAAAAGGAAAAGGTCAAGAGCCTCTCTTCGTTGAGCCAGGAAACCAAGGCCAACTACGATGGCGTCGCGGTCCCCCCTAAGAAGTCGGTGGCGAAGAGCGTCAGCCCCATCAAAAAGCTGAAGGTCGGCAGCAAACCTCCGCTGGGCTCGCCCAAGCCAAAGGTCAACAGCATTCGCGACGCGGACGGGGAGTCGGAATCTTCAGGCACGCTGTCGTCTCCTCCCGCGCCCCAATAGAAGACGGGCGGAGGGTTGGATGTCAGCCATCCGCCCCCTCCCAGCTACACGAAACATTCCTGACTTTTGACTACTTTCACGGTACACATATACACAAAACGCGAAAAAATACCCCGTCTCAATGGCAGTAATATGCTTGTCGGACCTCTTTATTTTATTATTGGTAACAGCGTTTTGCACGTCAGCACCAGCCTGGCTTTTTCCTGGCTTGACAGTTTCACCTCCCGGTTTTTTTTCGGGTGAAGCTGGTTGGATATGATAGAGGCATGTGGCATGGGGTTGCGAGAAAGGGGAGTGAGGAGCTCGTCTATTTTTGCGGTAATGGCTTTTTTTGCTTCTCTTTCGTTTCTCGTTGATGGGTTTTGCAGAGTTCCCTTTTTTTCGGGGCCTTTTTTTTATTTTCTAACTGTATTATTCTCCCAAAACAAACACTGCATTGGTACGGGCGGTTTTTGGTTGGCCAGGGTCATTGGAGACCAGATCATTCACAGCATCCACGGAAAAACAGGTCTGGGGCGTTGGGCGTCATTGTATGTAAAGAATGGATATCTCGCCCAGAGCGTTACGAGTGCATCCATCAACTAATTTCTCACACGGGTGACTTTATGGGTCAATGTGAGGTGTGTGTGTGTCAATTGCTCGTTTCCCTGTTGACTTTTTCGAGAGCACTCTCTGGAACTCCTTAAACGCCATCCCATGCAATCAAATCCTCGTATGTATATACATGTGTGTATATGTTTCTGAGCGCCAGTTTTGTACGTTCCTGCTCTTTTCTAGAGAACCAATTCTTGCCTGGCCTAGATTTCCCTGTCTTGCCTCTCTAGGCGTCATCATTCTCATCGACAACCCTGGCCTTGACAATCTTGACAGGCTGGACGGGTTTATCCTCGGGCCCCGTGGGGACGAGCCCGAGACGGCGGACGACGCTCATACCCGACTTGACGCGGCCGAAGATGGTGTGCTTGCCGTCGAGCCAGGGTGTCGGAGCGAGGGTGACGAAGAACTGGGAGCCGTTGGTGTTAGGCCCCGCGTTGGCCATGCTGAGGATTCCGGCGCCCGTGTGCTTGAGCGACGGGTCCAGCTCATCCTCGAACTTTTCGCCGTAGATGGAGGTGCCGCCACGGCCGGTGCCCGTGGGGTCGCCGCCCTGCACCATGAAGTTGGGGATGATGCGGTGGAAGATGGTGTCGTTGTAGTAGCCACGCTTGGCTAGCGTCGTGAAGTTTGTACACGTCTTGGGCGCGTGCTTGGTGTACAACTCCAAGGTGAAGGAGCCCTGGCGATGCGGGCGCAAGTCAGCAACGGTTTGTCTCCTGTTGTTCATGTTGCTGTGCACGTTGCACGGAAGGGGGGAAGGGATGTTTAGCGCTGTGTGACGGTCGCGCACTTACCATTGTCGTCTCAATCACAACGTTGGTCGCCATGTTTGCCTCGAGTCTTTCTGGGGGGTGTGTGGTTCTGGGAGAGCTTGGTGTTTGTGGTGGCCGACGGGCGGTGGAGGGGTCTTTCAAGAAAATGAGTTGCGACAGGTTTGCGCTAGGAAGGAACTGCTTGCTACTATCGGAGCCTACGATTGGCTGCTAGGAAACGGAAAGGGCCCCTGCAGGGTCCTTTCCCCCCACCTCAGCCCGATAGCATCTGGCCAGTGATTCGCAACAGACGTCATCTCCCACAAGCTCTCTTTTTGGAGAGTGTACAGCTGCACGCATCTGCGTTGTCCGCCTCGCCCTCGGACATTTCTCTCATTCTTTTTCTTTCCATGCCAAGAGGGGTGCCGATATTCCGGTGGCGTTGAACACATCGACCTGCTGGAAATGTGGTGAAACCTCACAATTATCCCCATTTCAGCAAACAACTTTGCTCAGGTGTCTTTGAGACCACGTTGCGACGCCCACCGAAAAAAAAAAAAAAAGAGAATACCATGTCGGCCCCCGTTGCGATGCCTCCCCAGGAGAGCCTGGAGGCTTCCCTTGACAGTCTCAACTCTACGGCTCCGGACCAGGGCTTCTCTCCCTACTTCAAATATATCCAGGATCTCGATTTCCTTGTTCTCGAAATCAACCTCATCTTGAGCGCCCTTGGTATCATCTACATCGGAGCTCATGCAGCTCTCCGACGGCCACCATCCGCAGCCCAACCCAAATCCGACGAGTGCAGCAAGGACTGCAAGGGATGCAAGCATTGCAAAAAGGACCGCGAGGATGAGCGCTTCGCCCAGGGCCTGGAACCCTCGGACGCCATCATGTTCCCCGTCATGGCAGGCATTGTCCTTGTCAGCCTGTACTACCTCATCCAGTGGCTGCAGGACCCTAACATTCTGAACAAGATTATTCGGTACTACATGTCCACCATGTCCATTGCTAGTCTACTATCCCTCTACTCCCACGGCATTGAGTTTGTCACGACGTTGGTGTTTCCCCAATTCTGGAGAGGAAGGGACGGCTCCATCAGGCAAGTCGACCAAAAGACTCGATCCGTCCAGGTTTGCGATGATGTCGGAAACCCGACCTCGGGAGGCAAGGCGGCAAGTAGCAATCCGCTTCCTGGTTCTCTGTCCTGGCTGGCTCCAACCGAGAGGATTCGCAAAGCGTTTTGGAGTGGTCGAGATCTGTTGACACGACAGTGGGTTGTCAAGCTCTTCATCCACGGCGTTGGAAAGGAAGAGGGCAAGATCAAGTTTGCGCACATGGCTGCCTTGGTAATGGCGCTGGGAACTGCCATTGCCTACTCGTCTACCTCGTCGCCCTTCTTATCCAACATGCTCGGATATGGCATGTGCTACGGCTCGTTCCAGCTACTGTCGCCAACCGACTATCTCACCAGCACGCTAGTTTTGGTGGGGCTCTTCTTCTATGACATACTCATGGTGTTTTATACGTACGTCCACTTGGGAATCATGCAGCTCCTCGTGTGATGAAACCGCTAACGCATATGCAGGCCATACATGGTGACAGTGGCTACGAAGCTAGACGCACCCATCAAGCTTGCGTTTGAGGCGGGGGAGAGAAAAAGCATCCTTGGCCTAGGGGATATTGTCATCCCAGGCATGGTAATGGCGCTGGCCCTGCGGTTTGATCTGTGGATGCACTACTCGCGCAAAATCAAGTACGAAACTACTGATCTTAAGGTTGTGGAAAAGGATGCAACCAGCGGAGAGATTGTTACGAGAAGCGATGTCAAGCACAAGGAGGTAAAGGCCCGGTACGTCAACGCGAAGGGAAGCTGGGGCGACAGGCTCTGGGTCCGTGGAACCATGTTCCTTCGTCGCCCCAAGCAGCTGCCACCCGCTCTCGAGGCGTCACAGTTTCCGAAGACGTATTTTATTGCATCTATGGTCGGCTACCTGCTGGGGATGTTGGTTACATTGGCCATGCTATTGGTTTTCAAGCGCGGGCAGCCGGCGCTACTGTATCTCGTGCCGGGAGTTCTCGGATCCCTTTGGTTGACGGGGCTCGTGCGCGGGGAGATCAGGCAGATGTGGACGTACACAGAAGACGGGAGTATCGACACCATCGATGTGGTGGTGGACCTAGACGGGGACGGCAATCCTGTCAAGACGATTGGCGAGCTCAAAGATGGTGTGGTCGACACAACCAAGAGCAAGGATAAGGGCGAGGACAAGGACAAGGATGCGGACGCAAAGAAAAAGGAAGAAGAGGAAAAGTGCGGTAACACCACGGACGGTCACAAGGTGTTTCTGTTTTCGGTGGAGACGGAGTGATGGTGTTGATGGTTAACGGGTTGTCGGTTAACATAGAGCCAATGAGGCAGGGCGAGGCGTTGAAATGGAGTCACCTGACAGCTAACAGGAAATGATGAAAAAGCTTGCCGCGTCTGTTTTTTCGTAAGCCGCGCGGGGGGGCAGAAGTGCTGCGTGTCAGGTGTGGGCGTGGGTGTGGCATGGGTAGCGGCGTGAACGTGAATGTATCGACTTGAACTAGGCTGACATGATGCTGCGCCTGTCGACCCAATCTGGATGCTTGTAGGCGCCATACCCATCTTTGGCGCGTTTAGACCACCCCCCCCCCCCCCCCCCCCCTTCTACCCCTTGACTTTTTGTTATGTTCCTTTTTTTTCTATGCCTCTCCTTCCGAATCAGGACTTTAATGGAAATCTCGCACGGTTCACCGAAAAAGTATATAAGGCAACCTGCATCCCGCCTTTTTTTTCCTGCCTATCCTGAGGCCGTGTTACCATCCATCTTCATCATCGCTGGCAAATAGCTTCACGGTGCTAGAGACGGGGCCCTCTTCTCTCCTCTCCTTGCCAAAAGTAGTCTCTGCTGCATAACCTTTCTTCTCCTTCTCCCATCTCGACCACTAATAACTCGTCGGTTCGGTCGAGGTAACGTCGGAGATAGCCCGTCGGTGGTCTCAAGTCTGCACTGTTCACGTCGTCGGTCCGTCAAACCTCACCCCGCCCAAGGACCGAGACGCCCGTAGGATTTTCCCGATCGCAGAATCAGCAGGCCTCTTCCATTATTTATTTAATAGTCCCCAGGTTTCCCACCCTCAAACCCCAAGCCCATCTCCGATGTTCCTCCTCTCTCCAACTCCCATGCCTCTTGTCACTTGCCCTTCTCCTTAAACAACCCTTGAGGCCACAACGGTGTCGTCTGTTGTGATTCGACCCGCCCCTTTCCGACATCTCTTGTCCATCTCCGGGGATAAGACTCATTCACCCAGAACCTATCGAGCTCATCATCCCATCAAGCCTCTATCACCCCAGCATCTGTCAACAACCATCACAAGTCTCTTTGTCAGAGAGCGAGCACAAATACCCGACTATCCCACAAACAACGTAAACACGCCATATCCAGTACTTCTTCTCCTCCGACCTATTTCATCACAGCATCATCCCCTTTCATAAACCTTCATCCTCATCAAATGTCTAGCCAAGAGACCCCAGACAACTCCATGCCTCCCAACAACAACAGTAACAACAACA
This sequence comes from Calonectria pseudoreteaudii, assembly GCA_001879505.1. Classification (NCBI taxonomy): domain Eukaryota; kingdom Fungi; phylum Ascomycota; class Sordariomycetes; order Hypocreales; family Nectriaceae; genus Calonectria; species Calonectria pseudoreteaudii. The sequence continues at coordinate 1,949,858 of KV875229.1, forward strand.
AGCGGTCGCGTGACGATAACAGCGACGATGAGATTGCCAACACTGTTAATACAAATTTGTACGGTCGCGGGGCAAAACGCCAGCGAACCAACGATGATGACGAGGATGATGATACCCTCATGGAACACGCTCTCCATAACCTTGGGCAGGACGTGCTTCCATCCACCTCGATCAACCCCTCCAATGAGGAAGCTCTCGACGATGTCGAAGTTGACCTCGATGACCTCGAGACTATTTCCGAGCACGAGGTCGAAGAGCTCGAGGACAGCATTGGTACCGTCGACCTGACCAACGAGAATGCCGTCGTTGAGTCGCTAGGTATCGCGGAGCCGGCCACGCCCGAGGACATCATGGAGTCGGTCGAGACGGACTACAACTATGACGATAACAATGACGATTACTATCGTCACATTGGTTCTTGGAGCGAGCCATCCTCTCAGCAGATGGTCGACAACGACCTACCTGCGTCCCAACCGTTTCTCCAGCCTCAGGCAAGTCAACCCAGACCGAGGCGCCGACACCAACGCCAGCAGCGCATACTACGTACGGCACGTATGCCTTATTACCATCTTCCGGAGTGGAATCAACAAAATGGCGGCAAAGAATACTTTCGCCATGCCCTGTGCGACTCCTCGTTGGACTCTGACGAAGAGTTCTAGTCGGCCCTTGCCGGGCACGAGCCTAGCCCGAAATGAGACTCGCCGTGCTTGTTTTGCACATTTTTATTGCTGCCCTTGATGGGATAGGATGCTTCCATTGTGGATGCCTTTTTTTTTGGATTGGGCGTTTTTGGATCACGAAGCAAAAAAGAAAGGAAAATACATGTTTTGGATATCGTTGAACGACAGGGAACTACATAGACCTCCCAGGCATTGATGGGATAGGAATTTCTTTTTTTTTTTCAAGGGGATGATACCCGGAATGAGGTGGTTAATTCACGCAGTCTTGTTGCAAGTTTCTCTCTGGGTTGGGGTGAATCACTTTTTTTGTCACATTACATGGGAAGTCAAAACAAAACAGGGTGAAATTAAGTATTAGGATTATCTATCTGCGCATCCGTAGGCGATGCGACTCTCGACTTGACTTCCAAAATACAATAAAGTTCAAACAGTTAAATTAAATATTAGCCGGCCTTTGTTATTGTTATTGTTGTTATTGTTTTTATTGTTGTTTTTTTCCGGTGTTTCTTTTTTTGTCGTAATGGTTGATTAGTTGCGTAATGAGTCTGTATCGGTTGGCCTTTTTTATAATGGCCATTAATCCCCCACACCACGCAAAGGTTCAGACTCTCGTAGGGGTGCCCTCCACACCGGTTTCCGTGCCCTCTCCTGGTTCTGCTCAGTAGTAGTAGTAATAGTAGTAGTATCAGGCAAGCGAACAAGCGGGGCTGTTCCTCCGGGCTTCCTTGGGCGTGAAATGTAAATTTTTTTCATGGTGTTTTTGTTATCGGTATAGGCGCCCAACACTCGGCGTTAAGATGGGCAGAGACGTAAAAATAAGACGTGGCCAAAAAGTCCAGTGAGGCATCTCAACACTCGAGGCGACAAAAAAACAAAAGACTTGTTCTGATCTTGTCAACTCCTGCCGCTTCCTGTGAGAGTGGTGCAGCATTCCAAAAAAGAGAAGAAGTTGGTGTGATACAAGATCAGAGCAAACAAGAATTTTGCATCCTCGGGCGGAAAACTAATCTCCTCGGCGGGTGCCAACGTCCCTTTCTTCACTGGGCCCGCGAGCTCTTCCAGCGGATTCGCATCGTCGGCGGTGCAGAAACCGTCGTAGCGCAACTACGCCAACGGATCATCAACGCTTCAGGCTCAGCGGTAAATCATCCAGCGGTATAAAAAATGTGAGAAAAAAAAAAGAAGAAAAGAAAAGAGGTTTGAAACGTCGAAATCGAGCCGTCCGCAACAAAAAAGCATCCAAAAAATGGGGGGGAAGCAGATGAAGGCTTTGTATAAGCGGGACAGGCATCGGTGTTGGTAAAAATTGATTCTCAACCGCTTCCAGGCTGGCGCCCCGCCTTCAGCAGGAGAATCCTTCTCTTTGGGGATTGTTGACTGCCATGTTAAGGCGGAAAGAGGATATATGAAGAGGAGACAAAAAATGCTTCTACGCTTCAGGGGAGTTTCAAAGGCTCACTCTTCCAGCGGAGCAAAAAGGAACTCTCGGGTCCATCGTGGCGTGGTGGCAGGTGGTCCAGCGACGGGGAGAGCGGGATTGAAGTGGTAGAGTCGAAGGCAGTGAGGTTTGACCAAAAGAGACTGAGAGAGAGAAAAAAGAGGGACTGTCGACTCGACTGCAGGATTCGTTTTCCTTGAGGGGGAAGAACTAAAGTGAAGGAGGAAACCCTGCAGAGTGAAGAGCAGAAAGAAAGGCGAGCAGAGGGGGTTTCGTCTCTTTACTTATATACATATTAAAAAAAAATTATTAAAAAAGGTGTTTGCTTTATTGAGACGAGGTTTGCTGCAGCGCACGTGGGTACTGCTATTTTGAGAAATTGGAAGTTGCAACTAGGTTTTGCCTCAACTGCCTGGACCAGACAAGCCAAACCTACCCTGCTGCAACCTTACTGGCACCCGCACCGCACCGCGGCGTAGCGTAGCGCAGTGTGTTGCCCTCTGGCGCCAGCCACCCTTCCGGCGCTAACGCCCGGTCCGGAGAGGCTGAGGCTGTTCTCACACAAGCTCCGCCGCAACTCGACGCACACCTCAAACACACGACGACGCCGCTCCTCGGTCCGTCATGACCTGATACACCGCAAGAAACCGCAAACAGCACGCAGCTAGCCGCCGAGCCTGGTTCCCTTCATCCTCGCTGGCCATATTACTATCACTATTGCTTTTACCGCTGGTTTTGTTTTTGTTTTATTTCATTTCGGTTTCATCTTCTTCTCATTCAACTCCTCCACTCCACCTGCCCCTCCCCCGCCTCGCCTCGCAACTCGTCTCTCCCTTCTCCCACCCACCGTTTCCGCCTAGTTTCAGGCCTCATATGAAATCATGACGACCCCTTCCTCTCCCTCTCCCGCTCCCACCGTTATCCAGTGGGTGCTCGACACCCGCCCGCTCTGGACCACCGCCCACAAGACCAGCGACCTCTCGACCGTTGTAAGTCCCTCTCTCCTCAGCCCTTCTCCCCTCTCCCCGGAGCTGCCTCAGGAAACCCTCCCGTGCTCCCAGGCTGACACCCAGGTCTTGAAACGGGGATATAGGCTTCCCGCGCGCTTGCGCTCCTGACGCTCGAGGAGCAGGGTAGCGTCCTGCGCTACTATCACGCCCGCGACGCAAAGCTCGCCCTGGGCTCGGCCCTCATCAAGCGCTACGCCATCTCTCGCTTCTGCGGTGTACCCTGGGAAAGGGCCATCCCCGTGCGCGACGATCGCACCAAGCCCGTCTTCCGCATGCCTGACGGCTCTCAGCCCCTCCTCTTCAACGTCTCCCACCAAGCCGGCCTCGTCGTCCTCTTCGCCGTCCACAACCCTCCCACCGGCCTTGCCATTGGCGTCGATGTCGTCAGCCCCCAGGAGCGCCGCGACCGGGACCACCACAGCATCGTCACCGAAGGCTGGCTGCGCTACGTAGATATCCACGCCGACGTCCTCTCGCCCCTCGAGGCCGCCGAGCTCAAGCATCTCAGTCCCGGCTCCACCATTGACGGTCGCGACCGTGTCCTGCGCTACTTTTACTCTCTATGGTGCCTGCGTGAGGCATACGTCAAGATGACGGGCGAGGCTCTCCTCGCTCCCTGGTTGGCCGATCTCGAGATGCGCGGCTTCGCGCCCCCCGAGGATAAGCTGACCACCCAAGAGATTTGGTTCAAGGGAAAGCTAGTCAAGGATGTGCGAATAGCCTTGGAACCCTTCCTCGACGATTACATGGTGACAACAGCCGTGCGCAGGGGATACAATGGGGAATACGTCGATATTGGCGAGTTTACCAACCTGGATATCCAAGAATTGCTCGAATTCGGCGAGGAATCTGCCGATTTAACATCATAATCGTAAACTCCAAAAAGAGAAAGAAAAAAAACAATAATAATGATGATGATACGCCATGATTAATGACATTGTAGAATATTCGTTCCCATGGTGCTGAGAAATTCACATCAATTTCGCCGACATGTAATTTTTACTATATTTATTTATTTTTTCTTCTTCTCCTAAGCTGTCAAGTCAAAGGCTGTGTGCTATGGGCGCACTTAAAAATTCTTGCCGAAAAAGCTCAGGACGGTCTTGTAACCGCGCTCATACTCCTCTTTGACACGAACATCCTCGAGGTCAGCACGGGCGGCCATCCAGCCGTGAATCTGGTCCTTGAAAATCTCTACATGCTTGGGAACAGTGAGGTTATCCTCAAACTTCTTGACGTCATCTACCGGCTCATCCTTGGAGGCCAGCAGAATCGTGGGAATCTTCACGCCCTCAGCGTCACTGGGGTCAACCATAGCAGGGTGGATCGAGGCAGCAATGGCGAAGGGGTTGGTCTCGGCCTTGGTAGTGAGAGCGACAACCTTGCCACCCCAGCAGTACTGAACCAACGTTAGAACAGCTCGCGAAAGCCACAGGAACCATGAGACACGGGCAAACTTACACCGAGAAGACCAAACTTGGTGATGGAAGAGTCCTTGGCCTTGACAGCCTGGACGTAATCGGGGACTAAGGCAGCAATACTGGGGGGAGGGTAGGTGCCGAAAAAGGCGCCCAAGTCCTTTTGCTTTTGCTCAGTGTCCGGGGGGTACCTAAAGGGGGAGGATAGAAGTGAGCATCTGTCTGGCAGTCTAAAGAAAAGCTACACGAGCGGTGGAAGCCATACCACTCAATGGGGCAGGGGTTTCCCTTGAACCAGTCGGGAATGAAGACCTTGTACTTGTTGGCATTGTCGCTGTGAGCGAGAATGTCGGCACCCTGGATGGTCTGGTCAAAGTAACCAAAGATGTCATAGATGACAACAATGGCCTTGGTAGCATCGGCGGGACCTGTGACGTCTGGTTGGGAGAGCCCGGGGTTAGCCTCCTTGTTGTCCCATCTTGCCATTTTTTCAACATACAAGTCTTGTAACCGCCAATATCCTCGTAGGAGCCCTTGGCCTTGTAGCCCTTGGAGACTACGGGGGGGATGTTGCAGCAGGCCTGGCTGTGGCCAGAGGTTGCGGGCATAGTCGACATGGTGGGCAACGCTTCTTGTTCGTCCGAGGTTCTGATGGCGGGGTAGCTGGGGAGCTCAATGAGGAGCTGGAGATGTAGCTATTAGCTTAGGGGCTTCTGCGAGGATAGAAAAAAGCCAATGCAAACTGAGGACTTTTGGAATTTTAAAAAAAAAAAAAAAAAAACACAAAC
>KV875229.1:1955254-1989857 GCA_001879505.1 Calonectria pseudoreteaudii
GAATTTTAAAAAAAAAAAAAAAAACACACAAACCTTTTCTTGATGAAAAGATCAAGCCTTTGATGTGACGGGCTTGTGGAGTTGAAGAGAGGAAACGGATGCTGCAGCAGATAGCTGGATCAATAACACGAGCAACTGCGGGGCAGGCGGGTATCCCACCTTGGTGCGGCTTCTGGTGAGGGCGGGGGTGATGTCACCATGATTAACTTCAAGTTGCGCCTTTCTTCGTATTTCCTCATCACGACACTTTTTTTTCTATGTGACAGGACTGAATGGCGCAAAAAAAAAAAAAAAAGACTAGTTCGATTGTAATCTGACCTGCTTGTTGCTTTGCAAGCTATTGATTCGATCTCATGTGCGACGTGAGATGCTCTCCTATCTCATCCCTCAATTCTCCCTCACGAACCCGCACCTGTGCCCCTCCCGATTCCGGTTCCCGGTTCCCGGCTCCCACTCTGCCTCCCTCGGTGGAGACTGACTAAACATTGTTAATTCCTTCCATAATTGCCATAGACGACGATAAGAACTCAATCTCGAGTGCCATATTTAGTGCAACCATGGGATGGATGGCTTTGTCAGCTCGACACTTCACTAGATTGCAGAAATGCTATGGAACGAATCCATTTCCCCCTGCAAAGCTTTCTGTAGCTCAATTTATTAACCCCACTCCCCTTCCCTCACTATAATCATGTGTTCACCTTCTGGGCTCTTGTTCATGGAGATGGACTTGATGCCGATGGAGCCGGACCGCTCGCCCGCCAAGTATTTCACAGGGCGAATCCATCGTTTCATTTCCAGATACAAAGCCCAACAAACCCTAAATTGCTACTCCCTAATTTTAATACACACACACACACACACACATTTGTAATGAACGCGCTTTTGATTCGTTAATCTAACTAGCCCACTGGTGTTGGGTGTTTTCGGTGCCACGCTCAGCGGCTACCATCAGATTCAGATTAGACCCGTGCTTTCTTGGCCGTTGTTTTCATCCTGTTCAGAATACCCTCTGACCGCTTATTATGCTCATGTTTCCCCCGGTTTCTATTTTGATAGTGTTTTTATTCAACCAACAGTAGCGCCTTTTTGTTTCCATTCTAATATCCTTATTTCTTTCCTTTCTTCCACCTCTCGCGTCTCAATAGGTTCGTCATCATTTCTTGTTCTTTCACGAACTTCAGATCATCCCTGCCATATTTCTTCTTCAATAGCCGACATTCTCACAAGATCAACTTGATCTTAGTTGCAAATGTCAGAAAGCCGGTTTTAGAGCCATCGTATAATATCTTGAGCTCGTTATAGAACCATTTCTTATCTGCCTCGGTGTATTGGCTTGGATCTCTCGGCATCTTGCAAGACTAAGAGGGGGCATTGCCATCGTAAGCGATGTCTCGTTTGTTCGCGATGATTGTATATGCGCAAGTCCTGGGTAGTTCTGAGAGGTGTGATGACTGTGTGTTTAAATGCACAAATCTTGGTAGAAGGGCGTTGTGTTGTTTTATTAGGTTAGAATAAGCCTTGAAGACTCGTTGACTCTCTTCCTGATAGCCTTCATCCAAGCATTGTGCCTGGGCTTGACAATCTCTTTGACAAATTTCCGCTGGTCCAGATTCCCTTCCTCTACCCCGTTAGAGCAGGGATCGATAATGCGCTTCATATTAATTATAGCTTTTGCTTGATTGGCGATAAAGGTAGGTCCGTGTGTATCAAGATCAGTGTGTTTTAATTCATTGAGCTCGAATTCGATAAAGCTCAGCTGATCATATAATTTGAGATCCTCTAGCCTTTCTTGCTGTGTGATGAATCTGGCGTCGTTATTACGATACCGCTTCTTTAATAACCAACATTCCTAGAGAATCAGATTGATCTTGAATCTCCAGCTCAGGTCACTAGAAGTTGTGTCGACCCAATACTTCAGATGTTTGGTGTAGTATCTTTGGTCGGCTGCTGTGTAATTGAGCAGTCTAGCCTGCATTTTTCGCTCCCTTGCAAGATGTTAGCCACATCCCAACCGATAGGCATCGCTATTGAAATTGCCTACCTGTATCGGGTGGCCGGCTTGCTATCAGGCGGGCTTTCGCTTTTATATATCACACATCGTCCCATCGGCATCTTCTTTGACTGTGGATGATGGGATAAGTGTGTGTTTGGATGTATAAGTCTTGGTAGATGACAGCTGAAGTTAAATAAATAATTTGAGATCCTCGATCTCAATACTATGGTCTCTCTCATCGGACAAGGCTCTGATAGCTGAATAAGAAAAACTGCTAGAGATCCTCGGTCGCATATTAGAAGTGCCTGCGATATATCGCTGTGCACAGGCGCCCATGGGTTTGTCGAACATCACACATTAGGCAAAAAGCACTGCTGTGCGGTTAGAGGCAGCTGATGAAGGGTGTTTGATGAAGGATGTTGAGAGGTTTTGGCAAAAGGCATTTTAAATAGTAAGAAACTAACTTTATCTCTGATTCATCAGGGCAAAGTTTGTTTGAGAAGAAGATGTTAAGATATTTGTTCTTTTGGTCAGGACAATCGAATTTCAATGGCCTACCCTATTGTAGAACTCTAATTGTATGCCACCCCTACGGCCTGGTTCCTGGATCACTCGGTTGAGCCCCCGGCTTGTTTTTTTTTTAGACAGATTTAAATAAGCCTTGCAGAGCTTCCTTGATGCTTCGTCTTTGGGCGCAGCGACCGTTGTGGTCGCCTTACCATATGACTGAGAAGTATGTATCCAGGCAGTCTGTTTCGAAGTTCTGAGTTAGTTGAGCTCCTGTTCTGACGAACTGCCTTAAAACCTAGTGACTTTAAAATGCTTATCTTTGCGGAATTCTCGAATCAAGTCCCGTTATTCTCTTGTCCCACCATTAAGGCTGTTTGTTTCGAGACCAACGACGTGTATCATTGAATCATAGGCTTTTTGTTGGATCTGAAACCATTATTGCGATGTCGCTTTTTTAGCAACCTGCACTCCCAGAGGATCAATTCGATCTTGAGTCTCTGAGGAACATAATCCAGGCGTATGCCCAACCAAGGCTTTAAATGCTTGTTGAAGTACTGCAATCAGCCGCGGTGTATGATGTGCTTCTGACTTGCATCTCCCGTTCTATTTCAAGATAGTCACATCACAACTAGTGACGACCTGATCAAAATCGTCTCAATAGCCTCCATTCAATCATTGTGTTCAGGCTTGAGATCTCTCGAATAAAGAGTTGCTGTTGCCTTGCAGTTCAATAAGGTCGTTGGTTCCGAGATTTATCTTGCTTCTCATTTTCTCTGTAGTCTTCTTTTGCTTTCGAACAAAAGTGTATTCACCTAGACGGAGATTGGTCTATTCTAATTCGCAGAGCTCGAATTCCATAAGCTTTAGTCGGTGGTGTAATTTAAGATCTTCGACTCAGCCCCAGGTCTTTGGCGCTAAACACATCTGCAACTGCAGAACAAGAATCTGAAGAAAAGACACATGATCGCATACAAAAATTGTCTGAAATATATAATTGTGCGCAGGAGTGTATTTATCGAACGAATACAGTATGTTGGATAGGTGTTACGGTGTGGTTGATGGAGGTCTCGGAAGATGGATGTTTTGTATGGGAGCCGGTCGGTCTTGGGTGAGGTAGAGCTATCTTCAATAGTAAGGCGTTGGCTCTATCTCTGATTCACAAGGGAAAAATCTGGTTTGAAAGAGGGCATTAGGATATTTGTTCTTTTGGTTAGGGTGATAATATCTTCATAACTAAAAACCCTAATGTACAGCCCTAATTGTATGCCACCTTTGTGCTCTGGTTCTTGGATCACCCGGTTGAGACTACAGCTTGTTTTTTTTTCAACTCAGAATTAAAAATTATAACCAATAGCAAGAGCTATGACAATGGCGTGCCTATGCCGATTGGCCGATCTGCTATTAGGAGGCCTATTACCTTGATGAATGATATATCGTTGCAAGGACATGTTTTTCGGTATGTGGTCGTGGCGGTAAACAGGATAGATATGAGTGTGTTCAAATGCGCAAATATCAATGGGAAGACATTTTTTGTTTTGATATACTAGAACAAGCTTTGAAGAGTTTTCCTATCGCTTTGCCCTTAGATCCCAGCGACGATTGTAGTCGCTGTACCGGAGGATTCAAGAGTATGTATCTAGGCAGCCTGCTCCTCCGTTTGTGACCTTGTTGAGCTCCTGTTCTCACGAACGGCCTTTACAAATGATCTTAAAGCCATAATATGCTTGCATGCCTCGCAATGAGGACTGCAGATTGGCTTGCTGTAATAATGATCCAATTTGGATAACAAACTCGTGCTCGTATCTTCTTGTTCCTGTAGAGAAATGGGCGACTTTGGATCGTTAACGGGGCTGTGAGGCATGTAGATTAACTCTAGCTCGATCCCGGAATTTTACGTGTCGGTAATAGGTGTGACTTCGTTGCAAATGAAAGCAAAGCACTTTCTGTTCCACCCCTCATGCATGTTCCGTGAGAGGAGCATCATATTCCACGACATGTCCGATCCACCCCATTTACAAAGCGCACTCCACGGCATTCCGGGTTTGGATTCCGAGAGCAGAAGCTCTCGGATAAGCACCATGGACTCTTCAGCTTTATTGAGCTTCTGGGCTTGGTCGTTCCAGGTGAGGGGAAGGATATGACACGCCTCCGGGGAAAGGACGTTGGTGACAGCGCAACGACACTTGTCAAAAGTGAAGCAACTTTCTCTCTGAGTCGTATCCCAGGGCCTTCCCCCTTATCGTTTGTTGAAATTTGTGCCGCAGGTCGCTTGCCTTTGCCCTTGGGGATCTATCTCGGCAAGGGCGGGGGTGGAAGGATCGAGTTCGCCATCAGGCTTTTGAACAACTGGGAAGATGTCAGATATCGTAGTGATATATAGAAAGGGTTTGCTCACGGCGACAAATGACGGCCTCAATCTAACTAAGTAGCTTCTTTGATTTATCCCCTGGTTCAAATGGGCCCTGTGATGAAGTTATTTTGGCCAGAAAAGAATGTAGTAAAGGAAAGAAACAAGTTGAAAAGTACGCTGAGATCAATTAGGGCTAAAGCCTCGTGCGGCAGCAGCTGGTTTACAGTTGGCTGATTTAAAAGCTCCTGTTCTCACGAACGGCCTATGCAATTGACTTCAAAATGCAATAGTCGTGGTAATGTAGCACCTCGGTTACAGTTATTTAAGTGTTGGATTGCAGACCACGACAAAAACGCGTCTTCAAGAACCATGTAATTTCCATTTGGATACAACTTAATGTCATATATAGACTGGCGGGGATGCTGTTATTCCCCCCGCACCCTTCTCAGGTACACAGATCCTCCCAATGCGATATCACCCCATGCTACTGCTCATGAGTCCATTTCAATGCCGCTCGCTAAACTGGATGAAGAAGGGACGCAAAGAAAAAAGAAACTAAAACTCCGTAGGATGCCATAATGCAGCAGTTGTTGTCCCATGCTCGGTCACAAACGTACCACCGCTCCTTGTTCCTTTTGACCAATCCTAGAAACGCCGTGAGAAACACAAAAAGGAATGACCATGTCGTTCCATCATTAGCCTTGGCTATAGCGCCCCCGGTCTCTTCACCTGACTGGGGAGTTGGGGCTGAGCCCCCCCATGCGCCGGACCACCATCTGCATCTTTTCGATGAGCTCTGGGATGCGATATGGCTTGACCAGCACATCGTCGCACCCTGCTTGCTTCGCTTCCATAACTTGCTCAGGCCGAGCATTGGCTGTCACAGCAATGATCGGAATTCGGCCACCCGAGGCACAAAACACCTCGCCGTTCTGTTCCAGCTCTCTGATGTGTCGCGTGCATGTCAGACCGTCTTGGATTGGCATTTCTATGTCCATCAAGACCAGGTTGATAGCGATCGGGGCAGGGGTCGAGCTGCTTCTCGAGGACGACAAGCCAGAACTAACACGAAGACCCACTTTGGCAGCAGCTCCTTGGTATCGATGAAGCTTCTCGAGTGCTTCGATGCCATGATTTGCCACGTCTACACTGTATCCTCGATCCGTAAGACCTCGCCGTGTAATTTGTTGGTTGATGAGATTGTCTTCGACAATCAGAATGCCATCCAAGCGAATGTTACCGCCGGGGTTCTGGTGTCGCTGCAGACGAATGTCGCGCAGATTTAATGCCCGTTTGCTTTCGGCCGCTTCGCCCGCGTCGGTGCTCGCCACTAGCTTGGCAGCGGCGACAGCGGCGAGGGCCTCATTTCTTGACTCTTCGCTGGGGACGTACGCTTCAATATAAAATGCAAAAGTCGAGCCGACGCCTGGCTCGCTGGACACACCGATCGCGCCATTTTGCAGCTCCGTCAGCCGCCGTGAGATGAAAAGACCCAGTCCAGAACCTCCATATTTGACATGCGTCTTTGAACTCGCCTGCACAAACTTGTTGAATAGATTTCCTTTTTCTATCGAAGTCAACCCTTGGCCGGTGTCTTTGACTTCAAATAAGAGGTAAACTGGGTTGGTCCTGCCTCGAAGCGCAGGCTGATCATATTCTTCCGACACGTCGCAGAACCTGGGAATGAAATCGACCGTAGTCATATCGCGTCCGGGTGGATGCTGGGACCCCTTTACGCAAATCTTGACATTGCGAGTTGTGCCAGATTTTGTGAATTTTAATGCGTTGGTCAGGAGGTTGATGAGGACCTGCTTCACACGCGACGGATCGAGGTCCAGGTAGTCATATCCTAGGTTTTTGTATGATTCGTCCACAGTCGACGTAAGCTCAATATCCACTCGGCGAGCCTCAACCTCAAACATCTTCATGGCATCATTCACGATTTGGATTGGGTCTACAGTGCACGGGGTCACTGCCAAAAGCTTGGAATCGAGTTTGGACATTGTGAGAATGTCATCAACAATGCGCTTTTGGTGCTGCGCACAGGTCACAATCGTCTCGGCATTTTCGATGCTATCCTCGAGCAGTTTCTTTTCTTCATCCGACCTTTCTTGGCGGGGACTCTGATTTATCGCGTTGTTGTCGGCTCGGGTAGGCGTAAGAGGTACCGGGTTATTGGCAAGATCCTGCACCTTGGAAAGGGATGCGATGATGGCATCTGTGCAGTGCAAAATGGCACTGAGAGGGTTTCGCATCTCGTGGGAAGTCATGTCGATGAAATTCTCTTGCTGTCGTCTTGATTCAATGGCTTCTTCCTTGCGCGATGTCTCCTGGTCCAACTGCCATTTCTGTAGTGACACATCGCTGAGGCAGCCAGTGAAGGACAGTATTACGCCATCGGAGCTCTTCACGGGCATGAAGGTCGCTAGAACCCATCGGGAACTAATCCGAGGGTTGCCTTCGCTGTCCTCGGTGACCCAAGGTGTCTGAAGTCGGAACTCTGCGGTCTGGGGGCGTCCCGACCTTTCCAGCTCTTTGAGGCTGGTCTCAAGCACGGCCAGGTCTTCTTTGACGACGCATACGGGCCAAGGCTTGACTTCAACGTTGGTAAGATCGACCTTGGGCAGACCTGTGAGCTCCCAGAACAAGTTGTTCGCGCTGAGCAGCCGTCCGTCCATGCTCATGTCATACATTCCAACAGTTGCGAACTCGGCGAGACGCTTCAAATTCTCCGCCTCCTGTGCTCGTCGAATAGCTACTTCAGTGGCCTCCTTTTGCACCGTCACATCGGTGAGACATGCCAAGATCCGAATCACGCTGCCGTCAGCTGCACGCTCGGCCTTAAGTGAGGCTAGGATGTGACCAACGACTTGGCCATCTAGCCTCGGCAGAGTTGTAGTTGGAGACTTGAGACCATCGAAGCCCAGGCTATCTTCGTTTCGCAGAATCCGATATACGAATTGTATGTCATCTCTTTCTCCGATCTCCTTGTATGCCTGGATAACCATGGGCTTGTCCTCCTCCAAGACTGACTCCAGAAGTGCCCCGTGGTTGATAGTGCCTCTTGGGTAGCCAGTGATGCGATGCCAGGCGTCGTTTGCAAAAGTAACGTTGCCATCTGGATCGACAAAGCACATTCCTGCAGGGATGAAATCTGCAACGGCTTTCAGAGTCTGAACTGACCTGTTGGCTTGTTCCGTTTGATACTCTAACCTCTGCTTAAGCATGGCGTTGTCAGAAGCAGCTTGTTCCGTAAGGTTGCGTCTTCGACGTGTTTCTTCTTCCAACAGCATTGTTGACGCGAGCGAGCTGGTCAATTTTTGGTTGAGAAGGGAAATAAACTGCCTATAGTCATTGTCGTACGGCCGCCGTGGGTTTAGACCCAAGAATAGAATCCCCATCACGTCTTCCTCGTTAGTAGGGCGAATCGGACAAATAATGGCGGCTTGGCAGGGATCCCCAAAGCCGCGCCATTCAAGTCCATGAAGTAATCTCTGGGGAAGGGTGTCATTTTTGGTCTCGAGGAGGAGAGGATGCGGTGATTTGAGAGATTCGCGGAACATGGGCGCGAGACCATCATCTGAGTCACGGAGGTTGAGGGTCGGAGGGGCAATGTGATGATTCTCTGGAACGCCCAACGACCCTTCTAAGCGGCAAGTCCTTGGGCATCCGTACTTCGATGTGGAAGAATCACCATCGCCATCATCGGCAACCGAGTAAATAAATGCCAGCGGAACATCGTAGGTTGGACTCCAGCGCTCGAGCTCCTCGATTGTCTTTGTCCAGTAGGATTTGACATCCCGGGTCGATACTAGGGCCTCGCCGAGATCGATCAACATCTTCATTCGCCTCTCCCAGAGTCTTCTTGAGGTAGTATCAAGAAGCGAGTGCTGAACGCCCAGGCATTTCTTGTTCAATACAATGGGGACCATGGACCACTGTGCATACGCTTCCTCTGTAGATCCATCTGGTTGGTCAATGAAGAATCTCGACTCGTCTTCAACCATGGCACATTTTTTGAGAGGCGACGCCGTCATGGTTTCCAGCTGCTCTTTGAGATGGGGCCATACTTCAATGGCCGAACGCCCCAGGCGCTCAGGGTGCTTAACACCACAATACTGGGAGAAGGCCTCGTTGAAGATGGTGATGTAATCCGGGCCCCAATAGAGAGCAATGGGTCTAGAATCGGAAATAACCTGACCAAATGTTTGCTGCAGCTGGGGAGACCAGCCATTCATAGGGCCTAATGAAGTTGAATCCCAGTCTACGCTGCGGATGATGTCGAGGAATGGCTCTGTTTCGGGAGCGAATATTGGGACCATGAGGCCCGGGGTGGAGTCGGACCGATGCATATTGGTCGCTTTGCTCTCCGAATTGCGCTGAGACGCGGCATCGAGAACTGGGTTGTGAGAAAATGATCTCGCGGTCGCCGCGCTTCCCTCCTTCCACTCTAGTCGTTTCTTACGAGGAGGGTCAGAGGAAGGGGAAGGGGCGACCTCGTTGCCGCTCATAACGACCCATTGGCCGCACACGATGCTCCGGGTCCAGAAAATGCCGAAATAGGGTAGGGAATGCTGGACTTCGGTGAGGATGGATGGCTCGGGTTCGGAATTAGAATTCGGGGTTGGTGGTGGGTTCGTGACCCAGTTCCAGAAGGGAGAGTGGGAGGCATCTTGGGGGATTGAGCTGATGGATTGGTCGAGAGTAAGGACGGCTTTTAGAGCCTGGTTTCGGTAAATTATGTTGCTGTGAGGGGTATGAGAGTGTGAGGAGAGCTGGACGACGAATGTTGGGCGAGGGTCGGAGCTGATGAGGTCGACAAGACCAAGAGACTGGAGCGACGGAACCATGCCAGCGCGCGATGTGAGGGTTGTGATTGGGGGCGGCCAGGCAGGTGCTGAGCGGGTGCGGTCTGTTGAAGGCGAAGGCAGCTCAGTGGGTAGTGATGCGCATGAACAACCGGTGCTAAAAAGAGCGACGCGGTGAGAGGACCAATGTTGGTGTCGTCATTCTAGTTGAGAAATCGCAGATTCGCTCGGGGGTGGTCAGAAATCGCAGGGCGAGGGCGAGCTGGCGAAGTTGGTGATGCCGCCGTTGGTGGTGACGGAAGAAAAAGCGAACGACTGGGGCAGTGACTGTCGACAATGAGGCATCACTAAATCACCGCTGATCTTTTCGGAGCAGATAAACAGTTGTGGGATCGGCGTTGCTCGGTGGATCAAGCAGACAGGACGGAGAGATCTTGACGGTGGAGAGGGAAGAGACTTGTCATGGGACTGGTGGGACATTCGCGGGACTCTGTAGTACTTGATTGAGCAGACGGTAGGTGTCGAGCAAGTAGGTGGCGCTGGGGCTTGGCCTCTTTGGGTCACTGGAAGCGGGAGAAAAATCCACGCACCCAGCGCCCCCGGCGCCACGGCTAGCGCTACGGGGGTCAAGCTATCCCCCACCCTTGTCCCTCATCACTCCAGCCAGCGCCTGCGCCAGCGCCTGTGCAGGAGGAGCAAGTGCAGTGCATCAACAGCGACGGCTGTTGGGCAGCTGCTGAATGCGCTCTGAAGCAATGAATTGTTCTCCACCCATCACAGTGGTGGTCATTTTCTGGGGGGGGGATCTCCTTCGACCTGCTACGTACTTTTATCCCATTGGGAGCGCAATTTATGGCCGCGACTTGGAGTCCATTATTTCTTTTTTGCTTTCTCCCTTGCGTGTTCCGTCAAACCCGTAAACCGTCGTCGGCTACCCGCTCTTGGCCGCGCCTCTCGTGTCCGGCATCGTACCTGCCATGCCGCGTGGGCACCACTGCTTGGCGTGCAGCAGGCCTGTTCGGATCCGCAGGGCGTAACGATGTACGAGGAGATTCGGAAGGTTTGTCACGATGACTTATCTAAGACTGTAGAACATAAACTCTGGGTTGGTTCCGGGGCAGACAGGTAACAAGCAAGCATAGCGGCGCACGCGAGACACCGCGAGGGTGGCTTCCATGCCTTTTCCCACCCGGGCCGGTGGCCGGTGGCAGGTGCCGCAACTCTATCGATGTGGCATTTCTAAGCTGACGCCCGCGAGCGTTGCGGAGCCTGGAGGCTGCAATGCTCAGGGCGAGTCAGATGCGAGAGCCGCATGATTTGGCTGGAATTGGCATGTCTCAACATGTCGCGGTAGCATCTGTGTTGCGCGTAAGTTGTTCCTGACAGCCGGTTCTGGGCCACACTTCTCATCAGAACTGTCTTGTTTTTTTTTTTTTTGATGCTGCTATCCAAACCATGCCTGCCGGCGTGTGAAGACCCCATTTCTCCTGCTGGCTTTTAGTGTGTCTTCTGGTCCCTAGTTTTTCGCCAGCGCTGAGCCACCTCTACTAATATGGGAAACCACCAATCTTGCTGTGGCAGCACGCGGTTGGTGGCGTCAGCGCTGGGAGTTCGTTGCCATGCGCGTGAGAGCCATCCCGGGCCATCCCAAGCCATCGCCACTGCGTGCAGAGGTGAAGCGTCGCGCGGCACCCCAACTCAGGCGAAGACGCCTGTGCCCAGAGGATTGCTTCTTTGGCGCCCCCTCGCAGCTTTCAGCTGAGACAGGATTGCGCAGGACACCCCTCTTCGACATCACCCCTCCTCATCTTACCACAAAAGTCGGCTGTCTCTTGCGTTTTCGAGCGGGGAAGCGCCCCGCGCCTGTCCCTTTCAGCTTTTGCAGGTTACATGTCGACGAGCCGTGGCGTGGTGGTGCGGCGATGGGTGCCGAATCGTGAGATGCTGAGACACCGGCAGAGACGACGATAGCAGGCAGTCCCGCCAACAGAGTTCGTCTGACGATGAATTACATGCCCAAAACATCTAGGGCAGAATTAGGTTATAAGAATAGAATGGTCCTTGCGGCAATCAGTACCCGGCGCCCGTTCATTATGGTGGGCTGCCGTGGGCTTTGTCACGCACCGCAGTGCACCGTACAGGACGGAGTAGGGAGTGTAGCGTCACATCATCCTCCAGAGTCTTACCTCTTGCGGTAACATGGCGTTCCGCCTCACCCATCACCCGTCCCCTTGGGACCAGGATCGACCCTAGTTCCTGGCCTTAGCTCCCTCCAATACGGTACACGGCGCAGCCATGATTCATCAACAACGATTTATCGATTTTCACAATCGACGGTGCACCAAAAAATGCAACCATAGCCAGCTGCTAATTTTTTAGCGCCCGGCCTTTGCGGTGCTTCGGTGCGGCGGTGGGACTTGCTTAAATCATCGTGCTCGCTGATTGTCTCTGGACCGTTTTTGATTGTCAAAGGTTGTTTCAAGGCCGACAGGACAAATTACTGTTTCTCGTACATGGACACGACGGGAATTTGATTCCAAAGCTGGACCTTTTCTGACTCAGATGAAGTGTTCACTCGGAGGTCAGTGCGGCCCAAAGGAAAGCCTGCCCTAATCTGTCATGGTTCTAGTGCGTGCTGCAAACCCATGTTCATGCCGAATCAGGCAAGTGGTGAGAAAAAGAAGAATGCGTATCCATGGATAGAACCAGGGAAATAGCACGCCAAGTAAGAGTTTAAATAAATTCTCAGACCATACACAATGCAACTACATAGATCGTGTATTATTTTTGGCGCTAACATACTCTATTTGAATTCCTTCCTCGGAATAGTCGTTTTGGGCCTCCGTATGGCTTGGCTTGCTCCGCGGGTAAAGCACCTAATTGCCAGTTACCGAGGTTTTGAGGTTAGCATTACCCGCGTGGAGATGACCTGTCATCCTGTTTTCGTAAGAAATTTTAATAGTGCTATCAGTAGTGAAGTAGTGAAGTGATCCTTCAATACTGGCCTTGGATGATTGTCAGTCTGACACTTTGCTGTGTATGGCCCTCCCCGAGTGACCATGTGTCTCGGTCTTCTTTAGCTCAAAAAAAAACTACTCAAATAAAAGATAGTGCTTAAACACACATGTTCCTCTAATGTTAATCTCTTGGGGAATTCGTTTTTTTTTTGAAGAAAAAAAGGGTTTCAGTTAAGAATTATGGTGATTGTGACCGGGTCAACTTTGCGCAGTAATCGTGGTGAAAAGTACCCCTGCTACAACTATCCAAGGGTTGGATGGATTGTACCTCGAAACCGAGCGATTGGTTTTGCCACACACCACCAGCAACTAGCTCCGAGAGCAATCTGGTGGCTGAGAACCTGGCACCGGGAATGAGCAAGAGTCAACAAACCAGTAACAGCTAAAGCGAAATGGGATAGCACCAATGTCCGAGCTCGCCTAGTCTCAAAATATTCACATCAACCGCAACGTTGTGTGCCATATATTCCATGTCCGATTTCCGGGCAACGGAAAAGAAATCGCCTTCCTCTGCAATTGAACCTCATCCGCAAGGGAGAAGCTGCGTTCCATCAGACACATTCGTCATTGAAATTCTAACGGTACCCAGCGCTCAATTGTCATCTTCCCCACACAATCATTACATTTCTTGTATTCATCCGAGTACCCGCAACGTTCGCTCTCCTGTCCTCTGGGCATCCTTGGTTTGTTGTATAGAACATCTTGTACCCTACCAACCAACCATCCAACTTATTATCGGCTTCTACTTCCTTCCCCTTGTTCAATCTCTTCTTCTCTGCACCCTTGGAAAACATGACTTGTCCACGTGGCTGCTTCTACTACGACCATGAGGGTCTAAAGCCTGTTATCCACAACGCGATAGCAGTTTTCCTGGGCCATACATAGTACTTCTGTCGCTCACACCGGATTTATCATGCTGTCCTTTACCACTATCCTGCGCCCCAACCAAGATGTGGCGAGTGTGCTCCTTCAGTCATCAGCAGTGTTGCCTATGCCTCCTGGCTTCCCCGATTCGACCGCCATAATCGCGTGGGTTCTGATCCGCTGCTTAGAAGAGGCTGGAAGCCTTTGCTTGAAGAGAGGCAAATCCAACGAAATGCAGTCCTCTCTGTGGGCGCCCGTGCTGGGATGCAGGAAGTTGGATATTCTAACACTACCCCATCGACTGACACTCCCGCGTCGACTAACACACCCGTGTCGACGAACACTACCGCGTCGACTGACACTGACATTGAAACTACCACGTCGACTGACACTACCGCATTGACAGACACGTGCGCCTTAAACCCGCTGGCAAAAGAATTTGTCCTAGAAGCGATAAACGAATCCCCCAGTCGATTGGAAAGCCCGGGAAATCACGACGCCGATGACGGTAGAGCTGTACTTAATTCAACGGCTGATGAACTTACTCCGGAATCAATCGCGCAACAATTCGGCCAATCTTGTAACTTGGAACCGGACACTGGAAGTGATGGAGGTGCTCCTGTCTGATGCACTCGGGTGTTCTCGCGAACTTGGTTTTTGAAACCAACACTTTTGGAAGGAGATACTTTGGTTCATGAATGTTGATACTGAAAAGCTCTCGTCAAGGCTAGGGGTCGAGGAATATTGGATGATTAGTTGACCTTGGGTTACGCCACAGCGCATTTTTCGCATTAGGTTATAGACGCAAGCGTCACAAGAATAAGCGTTCATAATACGTGTTTCTTCAGTAGGCTACTTGATTGATGAATTCTTCCCTGTTCATGTCTACTTGTTCATGGTTCAGTTTTTCTACCAGGAATCGGGTTTTGCCTTGAGTTGGGGGCTCCCGATAGAGGCAAAAGAGAACTGGTGTCTGCATATAGTAAAAATTATGGTTTGATTCCCCCACGATTATCGTGACTTTGTTCGGGTTCTTTCAGTTTAATCACGAATAGAAGCAGAAGTTTGAACAGAGCTCATCATGCATGCCCTACTCAATATCGTCATAATAGTATTCTAGATACTCTG
The DNA here is from genome assembly GCA_001879505.1 of Calonectria pseudoreteaudii. Lineage (NCBI taxonomy): Eukaryota > Fungi > Ascomycota > Sordariomycetes > Hypocreales > Nectriaceae > Calonectria > Calonectria pseudoreteaudii. The sequence goes on from KV875229.1 coordinate 1,969,925, forward strand.
GTATTCAATATGTTTGCAAAAAGTGGACCAGTAGGCCCTATCTATCCTAAAGGGTATCGGGAGCCAATCCATCTAACTTCAAAAAGGAGCACCGTGGTGATAGAAAATGCAAGATGTTGTCTAGTGGGCGGCTAAGAAGCTCATGTAAATGCCCCAGACGACGCCGGCCAAGGCACCCACGAGGTTTCGGGCCTCGACCGTCTTGATGACGGAGAAGTTGACGAGGCTCACGGCGGGCCAGAGCTTCCAGCCGGCAACGACAATGGGCCAAAACTCGTCGAGGGAGGCGGCCCACGCAGTGCTCCAGTCCACGCGGGAAAGATCGACGGTTCCCGGGCTGGTCCAGTAGGAAATGGCCTTGAAGATGTTTGTGATTTGGGGCACGGGGTGGAGAGCCTCGCGGAGAGCATGGGTGTACATGCTAAATAGGAGCGTGTTGAGGGCAGCACCGACGGTCTGGTCGAGGACCAGCTTGATGGCAGTGTTGCGGATGGACAGCTTTGGCGGTGGCGGAGGGTCATCCGACTTTTTAGGGTGAGGAGTAGGCTCTGGGTAAGCTGGGAACGTGGACTCCAGAAAGTCTTGCCTGCAGCGCGTGTGAGATGTCATATGAGATGAAGCGAAGTGAGGCTGTCTGTCACTGACCACAGAAAGTTGGGTGGGTTGCTTATCAAGTTGAACATGAGAAACTGGAACACGGGCACCCAGTCTATCAAGACCTCGGTCTACGGACGATGCGAAAAGAAAACAGGTCAGTTCCGTTGCCATCTTGGGGAGAAAAAAAAGAAGAAGAAAAAAGAAACTGCACAGGAGGGTTGCCTCATACCCCGTTTCTATGTGCCACGATGAGCTGCGCCAGCACATTGGCCAGTCCACCAAGAGCGGCGGACTGAAGCATGGCCGTGACCATGGGCGAATACGATAACGACATGGCTTTCCGAGATAGGCCGGTGTTGTGTTGTTTTTCAGCAGTACAATTTGCAGACGATAATGGAGACGGAGAGAAAAGGCTCTTCAGAAGGACAGCGTGGACGGAAGAGAAGGTGACGAGAAGGGAAACGCAGGTGAAGGACGTTGATACAGGTAGCTCCCCAGATCAAACAGTGACTGCGTCTGCATAGGGACACCTTATGCACAGGGCATGTGTTGTCATTGGACTGGCCGGGATGTCATGGACGCTAGTCCCGTTGGAGTCAGATGGTGAATTGTTTCCCACTCGCTCATTGGGTTTCATGCCTGCGTGAAGAGATAAAGATGGATGCGTAGCCATCAGGTCGGTAAGTAGTCCGAACGTAGCGGGATTGAAAACAAAAAAGCTACGTCATCCATTCCATTTACCAAAGGATGATGATCTGGAGGGGAAAACGTTAGGCAGACAGACCCATTCATCCATCACCCCTCGCTCGGTACCAGATCCGTGGAGCAAAACCGCCCCCAACGGCGTCTCCCACCGTTGCGCACACGCCAGTCTGGCTCCACCAAGAAGGAACCTAGCATCGTGAGGGTTCAGGAAAATCGCCAGAATCCGCAAAAAGACAGGGTCTGGCCGGGGATTGAACCCGGGACCTCTCGCAAGATATGCTGTAGGGTTTTCCCTAAGCGAGAATCATACCACTAGACCACCAGACCGAACAAGCTCGAATGGGCTTTGGATGGGAGGCGAGAGTGCGAAACTGCGTTCAAACAGGCCGCATCCGTAACGAGTGCCCCTCATCAAGACACAACAGTTGCCGTTGCGAGGCGTGAGATGTCTCGCAAGGACCAGATGCTTGCGATGGTGCCTGGACGAAGTTGCCATGATAAACTTTCTTTCACCCACGCGAGGTCAGTACATGTTCAATTCATCGGATACACTGTTAAGGTAAAAGCTGAACGCCATTCCTGGCATCATGGTCTTTCCCCAATGGCATTTGCAATATCTTCTCATTTGCATATTCATATTTCAGAATAGTTTCTATTCGTACAGCGAATCTTTGTCATTACAATCGCCAAGTCTTGATGTACCTGGCCCATCTATGCCTTTTGTTGTCCCTGCAAACACATGCACCAGCGCCCCATGAAAAAGGAACCGAATCCACCACATCAATCTCCATTAGTTCGCCACACGCAGTTTCTCTCTATTCATATCTCTATGCAGAGGAAAGATACCACATGAAGGCGAACTGGAAAACGTACGAGTAGATGAACAGGAACTGGGTTCGAGAGTTGCGCTTGGCTCGTGAGGGGGTCTGCATGGGACCTCCAGTGTTGCCTGAGTTTTCAGGGAGAAGGACATACTTGAGCGATCGCATCTAACCAAGTCAGAATTTGTTGAGGGTATGAAGGTTGCGATCACTTACCAAGAAGAGGGAGTTGGCCAGGAACGTGTAAAGGAAGATGGACCATCCGACCAAACCACCAGTACCCTGACCACCATTGAGGACCTCGGCAAGGACAATGGTCACAATGATGCCGACAAACTTGTATCCTGAGTATGCGATCAGGTCGAGGAGCTGCGACTGGCTTGAGATGCTCAGGAGGTAGCATCCCAGCTTGAGGGCAAAAATCTCCAGCAGAACGATAGCCGAGCCTTTCGTAGCAGTGTAGCCAAGAAGTTCTGGTCGGAACTGACCTCGCAGACCAACGATGAGTGTGGAGAGGAGGATGTATGTGACAAATGCCATGACTATACACGGTAAGAACCCCGCATTGGCGATGCTAAAAAGATGACTGACCTGGAATGTACATATCGGGACTATTGACATCCTCCCGAGGGGGAAGATACCAACCCTCCTGCCCGTTCGCGCCCATGGCCTGCTTGCGCGACCAAGGCTTGTGCCTCCAGGGGAACAAGACGAGGAAGACCTTGTTGATGACGTACGAGTTCGAAACGTTAAAATAGTGCTTGAGCGCCGAAACATTTACGTAGCGACCAAACTATCACAGAGTTAGAATAACGGGGTTATGCGCAGCCTGGCGCAAGGTGGACCTACGTTTTGCTCCATGTACTCCTGGCCGTGCTTGAAGGCCGTCTGTCCAAACTGCGCCGCCACCTGCGCCGTGGGATCGTTCATGAATTGGCCATAAGTGCCAAATACATTGCCAGCGTTTCCGCCCTGCTGCTGGTATGGCGTGCCGCCGTATTGTTGCGACTGCGCAGACCCGGGGGGAGGGGGCGGAGATCTTAGCTGGGGGACGGTCGAGACATGCTGAGGGACGGGGTGGTGAAGGGGGGGCGACTGGGCGTAGGTAGCTCGCTGCATGGCGAAATCGAGGCCGAAGCCAGAGCTATAACCGGACTAAAGCTGGAGATGGATTCAAAGTTGAGCTCGGGTGGTCGAAGAGGAGACGTCGGGTGCAAATGCGCCAGACAATGATTGTGGACAGGTTGATGATGATGATGTCCGTGGCGGCACGGAAGTCGGGCGCTGGAAGCTGGTTGTTTGTTCAGGAAAGGTGGTCGATTGTCTCTGATTGGACGCATGCGGCAGCGTCCAGGCCGCCACAGACGAGCCACAGAAACCCCCTGTAGACTCCAGAGGAAATGTACTAGCCACACCCATTTTGTTTCAAAGCACCGCTGCAAGCCACTCAGCCACTTTGCAGCCCACCCTTGACACACTGGGCCTGGCACCACGTGATCGTCCTGTCAAGATTGCCTTTCCGGCCCTACCATGGCGCTATGGGTCCCTATCGATAAGAGAAACGCGGCATCCCCGACTTTAATGGGTGCTGGTAATACAGAGTTAGCCACATCGCCTCCATCCCACGCTCCCCGTCGACCCTCTCCCCAATCCTTCTCCCCAACATCTTCGCGTTGCAAATTTCTTGTCGCATTCTCGCCATCATTGTGCGCCAGCAAGAATCAGAATGTTGGACTCTTTCGAGATCCTCACCACCTCGGGTGTGGTTGTTTGGTCACGCACCTACTCGCCCATCAATCCCTCCATCATCAACAACTTCATCGCCGATACATTCATAGAGGAAAAGGGCGGTTTCTCGGCCTTCGCTGAGTCTAAATCTGCTGCCTCTAACCCTCCCTACAAAAGCGACCAACACACGCTCAAATGGACACTTGTCAAGGAATTGGGTGTCATCTTTGTCGTAAGTCCTCCCGCCATCTCCGACTGCACCGATGTTCGGCGCTCACATACCCACTCTCGCTAGGCCGTCTACCGCTCGCTCCTCCACCTCTCATGGGTCGACAAGCTAGTCGATAACATTAAGACAATCTTTGTCCGGCTCTACGGCGAACAGCTCACAAAGCCGCACACCACCCTCGTGGAGTGCCATGCCTTCGACGAGTATTTTGACCAACAGCTCCAGGAACTCGACAAGACAACCGCGAAAGGAGCTGCAGTGATCCCAGAGATTGCCCTTCCCTTGGAAGAAAAGGGTGTCTCTGGAAATCTCGGCTCCGAACCTCCTACCACACCTGGCCTAAAACATCGAGGCCGATCTCTCAATGGCGTTAATGAGCCCGCTTCACCCGACTCCGAGTCGACTCCGGCCGTCTCCCCCGTCGCATCACGACCAACAACTCCCAGCAACCACTTATTGGTCGCAAAGGCCGGTCCTGTCGCCAAGATGTCGAGGCGCGCGCGCAAAGCCAAGAACCAATCTCCTGGGTTCATGTCATCTGGAGACGAGGCTTCAACACAGAAGAAGGGCAAGAAGGCACCCAAGAAGGGTCGAAAGTGGGATGCCGATGGCTTCGCCGATGAGGAAGACGACGTTCAACTTGACTATTCTCAGGGAAACCTTGCGAGTGACTCTGATGCCGACGCCCGATCGCCCGCCATCGAAGAGATCGATGCCAATACCTGGGGTTCGCGCTCCAAGGGCAAGTTCGTCCTGAAAGATCTTGGCGACGAGGTCCATGAGATTCTCTCCTCTGAAGCAGAAAAGGCTGCAGATGCGAGGTCGCAAACCAAGTCTGGCCTGTTTGGCACCGGTGTTAACGCCATCAGTGGTCTTTTCAGGAATGTCGTTGGTGGAAAGACACTTACAAAGGAGGACCTCGATAAGGCCATGAAGGGCATGGAAGAGCACTTGCTGAAGAAGAACGTTGCCCGTGAGGCTGCAGTCCGTCTATGCGAAGGTGTTGAGAAGGAGCTGGTTGGCGTCAAGACTGGCAGTTTCGAGAGCATCAACACCAAGATCCAGACCGCTATGGAGGCATCCCTCACAAAGATGCTCACACCCACCTCATCGCTCGATCTGCTCCGAGAGATTGACGCCATCACCGCTCCCTCCGCCACCTCCCTCCGCAAGGCCCGACCCTACGTCCTCTCTATTGTTGGCGTCAACGGCGTGGGCAAGTCCACCAACCTATCAAAGATCTGCTTCTTCCTCCTGCAGAACAAGTACAAGGTCCTCATTGCTGCCGGCGACACCTTCCGTTCCGGCGCCGTCGAGCAGCTCGCTGTCCACGTCCGCAACCTCAAGGAGCTCACTGCTCGTGAGGGTGGCCACGTCGAGCTCTACCAGAAGGGCTACGGCAAGGACGCTGCGACCGTCGCAAAGGATGCCGTTAGCCACGCCGCGCAGGAAGGCTTCGATGTTGTCCTCATCGACACTGCTGGTCGTAGACACAATGACCAGCGCTTGATGTCGTCCCTCGAGAAGTTTGCCAAGTTCGCACAGCCCGACAAGATTCTCATGGTTGGCGAGGTATGTTTTTTTTTCTCCATCATTGTCTCTTTTGTTTCACGTGCTAACAGGTATCAAGGCTCTCGTCGGAACCGACTCTGTCGCGCAGGCACGCAACTTCAATGCCGCCTTCGGCGCCGTCCGCACTCTCGACGGCTTCATTATTTCCAAGTGCGACACTGTCGGCGACATGGTGGGTACGCTCGTCAGTCTTGTGCACGCCACAAACGTGCCGGTCCTCTTTGTCGGCGTCGGCCAGCACTACTCAGACCTACGCAACTTTTCAGTGAAGTGGGCTGTGGAGAAGCTGCTGAGCAGCAATTAAATGATAATAAATAATGGCGTATGAAAGCAATAAATAATAATATATACATACAATCAATACATAACGAACCAACACCTGACCATGATTATAACACAAGCTCAACTGTGACCATGTTCGCCTTTACTGTGTGCTTCAAGTCTTGTTCATGATCACGAGAGCAGGAGAGGGGATGTAATTGAGCAAAAGGCATTATGATCGTTGCAAATCTGAGAGTAGATTATGATTACTTATATGTACATGACGCCTCAGCGTACTCATTCTCCCGGCCCAACCAGGCGATGTAGCCACGCGGCCACACCGCTATGCAAACAAAACGAGAAAAGAATAAGAAAAAAAAGAGTAAAATAAAACAATAGTAATAATCGACAAACCCCTTGATTTCCCATAGTTCCGCAATCATGTTTTTTTTTCTTTGTTTTTTGAGATTGGTTTCTTATTTCATGTCAAGCTCGCCATTTTTTCTTTTCATCGAATGTTTTTTTGTGTTTTTCTTTTTTCGGTAATAACGCTCGGCGGATGAGAAAAAGAAAGTAGAAATCCACAGCAGCAAGGGTTCGATCTCGAAACACGTTCCCGTTCCGTGTGGCGTAAACATCAATCCAAGGGGGTATCTTTCTAGGTTCGCAATCTCGGTCGAAAGTAATAATTTGAAGTGTATGTGCATCGGCCGTTCGATGTTTTTTTGACAAAGGAAATAGGTTTGGTAGTAGTAATAGTAAATCGCCCTCCTCTTGGTTCCACACAACCAACGCTTTAATCCTCTTCGAAGAAGTCGTGATCATCAAAATCTCCCAGCTGGGCATCAGAGTCATAGACACTAGACGGCATCATCGGCGGAGTCATAGGCTCAGCTTCCGATTGCTTCAGAGGCGGCGTGCCACGTCCGGACCTGTCCGGTCGTTGCGAAGTATTAGAAATTCCTCGCGCTCGGGCGGACACGCTGTTTGATGGATAGCGGCGACCAGTACTAGCAAAGGCTGTAGGTTGAGGTCGACCATTCTCCACTGGAGGGGTCTGGCGAAGTCCCGAGGCAGGGGGTGTTAGTAGACCTCCCAGGAGGTTGTTCTGGGGGTTTGGGCTGCTCCTCGAGGGTGTGGCGTTGCGTCCTGAAGCTGGTGAGTTCAGGTTCTTGCGCCAGTTGCCCCAGGCAGCAGCAATAGGTCCAACGGCCTGGGCTACACGAGGTGTAGCGGCCTGAATAGTTTGGGCAATGTTGGGCAGGTTGATGGCTGAGCCACCATTCATGGCTCTTTCACGCTCCTGCTCCTCCATTTGAAGATTGGCCTTCAGTCGAATGGCAGCATCCTTGACAGCATTGCGGTCAAAGCGGTCGCTGTTCAGGGCTGTGATGATATCATGAAGGTTTTCATGCCTGACAGCAAGGAGCTCACGTAGCCAGCTGATCTCGTCATCGCGCTTGGAAATCTTCGTGGCAGCATCGGGATCGGCAATCTGCTCGAGCTCCTCAATACGCTGCTCGCGAGCCTGAAGCTGCTCCTGGAGAACCATGATAGATTCTCGGAGTGCCTGGGGCGAAATCTTCTCAGGAAGTTCCATGCTGCGGGCCGCAGCAGGTTTGGGGTGCGAGACAATGGCGGCAGATCCAGCGTCGACACCAGCAGACTTGGCGGCGGCGGCGGCAGCAGCAGCGGCCTGCTTGGCGATCTCGAGCTTGTCCTCGAGGTGCAGGATGCGATCCTGCAGATGCTCAGTCTTGGAAGCCGACAGGCTGAGACGCTCCAAGAGACGCTGCTCTGTGCTGTGCGCATCCTCTTTGGCATTCGAGACCTGGCGCTCGTATCGGGTCTGCAGATCCTCAATTTCGTTCTGGTGCTTAATGGTGAGCTGCTCGATGTTGGCAACCTTGGTGGTCTCAAACTCCTCCAGAAGCATCTCGGTCTGAGCCTTGGCCGTGTCGGCCTCGAGCTTGACGTGGTCAAGTTCAGCACGGAGCTTGGAGTTCTGCTCCTCGAGCTCCTCACGGATGAAGTTGACCTGGTTGTTAGCATCATCAATTTCGCTCTGGAGGGCCATGCGTGTTCGCTTGACCTCGCTAAGACCAGATTCTCTAGCCTCCTCGAACTCGCGCTGGTAGCGCATGGCGGTCTGCTCAAGCTTGTGGTTCTCCGTCTTCATTTCCGCGATGATATTCTCGAGACGCTTGCACTCGTTCACGGCACGCATGCCAGAACGTTCATTGTTCTGCAAGCGCTCCATCTCAATCTCCAGGCGCTCACGGGTTTTGGCCTCGGCTTGGAGACGGGCATCAAGCACCTCTTGGCGAGCAAGCATGGCCTGGTCCTTCTTAATGCGTCGGGCGTTGTCCTCAGCAATCTCGCGAGCAGCCTTGCCCATGTCCTCCTGCAAGGAGATGAACTTGCCTCGCCAGGTTTCGCGCATACGGTCGTTCTCCTCCAACTGGGTAGTGAGCGTGGTCAATGACTTTTGCATGTGCTGAAGCTCGTCGAGAGCGCGGTTCAATTCGCTGGACTTTTGGCGAGCAGACTCCTCGGCGCGCTCGAATTCGGCGCGCCAGTGGTGGTTGTCCTGGCGCACGTCCCGAAGCTCGGTGTCCATGGCATTGCACTTGTTGGTCATGTCGGTGAGCGACTTGTCAGAGTTGTTCTGAGCAGCCTCCAAAAGGGCCATGCGCATAGCCGACTTGCTGTTGGCCTGCTCGACGGATCGAAGCTTGAATTCCTTCTGCTCAATGGTTTCGCGAAGGCGAGTAACTTCCTCGGCGGCAGCCTCGTGGCGGCATCGGGCCTCGGTGAGCTTGTCGTCGGCCTCACGACGCGCGGCGACCGACTCCTCGCTGAGCTTCTCATGATGACGGACTCGGTCCTCCAGGTCATTAACTCGCTGGTCATAGACGCTGCGGTTGATGATTTCAACCTCAACGCGGGTCTCCGCAGCCTGCAGCTTGCGCATGAGCTCAGCCGCAAGATCTTCGGCCATTCTGCGCTCAGCGACCTCGTTTTCAACCTTTGTCTGCTCAAAGTAGAGTCGCTGCTCCAAATCAAGGATCTTAGCCTGCATTTCCATCATCTTAGGATCTTGCGCCTCTTCATCGTGGGCATTGGTGCTCGGGGGGGCGGGTAAGCGGCTCTGGACAGCATCCTCAATGACCCTTCGGAGGTCGTCACCAATCTGCATGTTGGCGGTAAAGGACTTCTTCATGTCCTCAATGGCCTCCAAAATGGCAGCAGGCGCAGCCTCCTCGGCCGCTGGGGGAGCAGCAGCCTGGTTACGTTGCTGGGCATTGAGGGCATCCATGACGGCGATACGAATTTGATCCAGCCGACGGTCTCTACGGGGGCTAATGGAGCGGCGAGGGATAGGGTCTTCATCTTCATCATCGGCATCGGATTGCTGCAGCTCCGCAGACACGCTACGCATGTCTCGGCGCGACGAGGGTGTGCGTCGAGCCCTGGTGGCAAGAACCTGCTGTATGGAGAACAGAGACTTCTCCAGCGGCTCAAGCCGGGACGCAAGCAAGGTACCAACCACCTCATTAACGCGACCGTCGAAGAACTGTGCGCGGTTTTCGAGCTTCTCATGCTCGTCCTCTGTAAAGGCACCATCCCAGTCGCTAGCTGGTTGGCTATCGCCAGCTGGATTCTCAGGCGTTCGTGTCAGCTCCGGCGGGTCGATGAAGGGGTCCTCCAGCTCAGTGCTTAGCATGGGCTGAGCAGCGGGACTGGGAAGCGCGTGGTATTCGCGGGGAGTGAGGCTGGTTTCATCGCGCGCAAAGTGCTCCACACCCGGGTCGAGCCGGTAAGGTGATGAGTTGGCAACTGCAGCGACAGACAAATTGCGTGTGGGGCTGGCCTGTTGCCACCTGTGTGCGTCGACCAACTTGTTGACGCCCATTGACGGGTCGTCGATGAATTGATCCATGACAGCATCGATCTCTTCAAAAGTCGGCTCGCGGTCGGCGTCATCGTGCGTGGCAATGAGGTCCTCTGGCACAGGCTCGGGCTCCTCAACCTCAACGGATTGCATGACATCCTCCGCAGGCTCAGCAAACGCTAGCTGCTCTTCGGGAGTAGGGCTGCGAGCATACCGGGAAGCACCCAGTCCCTTAGGCTTAGGTGCAGCGTCGGCATACCGGGAGGAGCTCAGACCAGATACAACTCTTGGTTGCGATTGGCCAGAGCTAAACCTAGAGGCAGCAAGACCAGAAGGAGCGCGAGCAGGAACTGGGCTGGCAACAGGCGAGGCATCAGATTCCTCCTCTTCCTCAGGCTCGCTGGCCGAATTGGGCTGCTTGTCAAAGGTGGCAGCACCAGGAACGAAAGGCTGGGCAGTAGCCGAGAGAGTCTTCTTGTGGCCATGCGTAAATAGATCCTCGCCAAATGGCCGAGCATCGTTGAAGTTTTGAATCTCCTCCGTAGACTTGAATTCGAACGCCTGCCAGCGATTGACGTTGGCTTCGGAAGGTGAGGTTTCTGAAGGAGTAGCGCTGGTCGCTTGGGTGTCAAGCTGGTTGGAATTGATCGACGACAAGGACGTGTCGATGGGCAGAGCCGCATCGGCCTCGTTAGAGCTAGGCTCATCCTTGCCAAAGTCCTCCTCGTGCTTGGGCTGCTCAGCGAAGAGAGGAACATCGTCGCCGTCGGGAGCAGAGCTCTTGGCGCGCTTAACACGAGATTCGTCAATCAGGCGACCATCGCCATCCTCCTGGGGCTCAGCCTCGACCCTTGGCGACTTGGCCTTGGGAGGAGATCCAGCAAGCGGGCGAATAATAGGAACGGCCTTTGACTTCTTGCCCGGCTGGAAGTCGGCTTTCGAGAGATCGATGCTGCCGAAGATGCTGCCATGCTTGCTCTTGCCAATGCTGCCAGTGGCCGACGCGGGGCTGTTGAAGGCATCAGACAGTGGTGTGAAGGAAGGAGCATCTGGGTTGAACTTGGGCCCAGATGCGGAGAAGCTGAAATCGCTCCTTCCAGGGGAGAAGGCCGGGGCGTTGGCGTTGATCTTTGCAGGGGTGGTAAATGCAGCTGGCTCAGCCGGCGGCGAGGAGACAGGGTTGTTGTTGATTCCGGCCTGGAAGACAGCCGGCTGGAAGGCAGCGGGCGGGAAAGCAGCAGGCTGGAAGCTGGCAGGTTGGAAGCTTGGGGGCGGTTGGAAGCCAGCTGGCTGGAAGCTGTTGCTGGGGTTGAAGCTGAATGCGCCAGGAGTGAAGCTGGTTGCTCCGGGGGTGAAACTGCTCTGGCCAGGGTTGAACTTGAACTCGGGTGCCTGCACATTAAGCTTAGACAATGAGGCCTTGCTGCCGTGACTGGAGCGACGGGGAGCACTGCTGTCGACAGATACAGCATCGTTCCAGGGGTTGCTGACTGTAGAGAGAGTCTTCTGGTGCCCGCTGAAGGCCGGAAACTCAAAATCTTGAACAGGCGTGCCCAGATTGCTGGGGTTAGTCTCAATCTCGTAGGCCTCGTCGGCCTTTTGCGTCTCAGGGATCTCGTTAAGACTGTGGAACTGCGAAAACTTGGGCTCCTCTCGCGTCTCCTGAGCCTGGGCCTCAATCTGGTCGCGGTAGAAGGGCTGCGACAACGAATGGCCACGGCTGTGCGGCCTGGGGTGGTGCAGGACAAGAGGCTTGGGGGGCTCGTTGGCGAAGTGCTCAGGGACAGGGAAGTGCTCCGAGGTCTGGCGCTCGTGGGCAGGGATAAATGGCTCTGCAGTGGGAACGGGAGCCTGGGTCTGGGGCTGAGGGTTGTAGTCCTCGTGCTCCAGCTGGTTCCGCAGCTGCTCCTCGAGATGGTACTCGGCATCGTCAATCTCAGCCTGCAGCTCGGCATTCTGGTTCTGCTGGAGAGGTTCAGGGGTCTTGGAGGGGCTCTTGCTGGGGAGCTCTTCTTCGTCTTCCCGAACCTCCTGCAGGCGAGGAGACGCTCTAGCAGGCTGCATGAACGGGAAGGACTGCTGATGGGGCAGCATGGGGAACTGCAGAGACTGGTGGCGCTGGTGCATGTTGAAGGGGTTGGGGCTCTCGACCCCGAACGGCGAATGGGGCGAGGCCATTCCGTTCAGACCCATCAGTCCCGGAGAATCATGGCGGTTCAAGTTGTGCAGGAGACCAGGCTGACCAGCCCAGCTCTGCTGCGACTGGTGGCCGAAAGGCGATCCACTAGCTGGCAAAGAGATGGACTGCTGTCTGGGATTGAACTTGGCAGGAAAATGACCAAAGGGTCCTGGCGATGCGCCAGAGGTGAGCGCGGGGCTCTGTGTGGCTGATGACCGTCCAGCAAACTGCGCGGCGAGGGGGAATCCTGGCATGGCATGGTTGCTGGAGGCGGATGAAGTGGGAATGGGAGGGGAAAACGGCAGCGGGGGATACTGTGCTGAGGGCTGCCTGCTGAGGTCTGTGGCGGGAGAGATGGATGGGGCGGGCGCCTCGTCGTTGCCAAACGAGACACCAAGCGCCCTCAGCTTGGCCTCCTGAAGCTCATTCTCGTACTCCTTCCAAGCATTCAGGTCTGGCAGTGTGACCTTGAAGAATCGCTCGGCGCGTTCCTGTTCGATCTCGTCAAAGTCGGGCCATGCGCCACGGGTCTGCGAGTCGTGCGTGCCCTCAGGCTGATACTCCTCCACCTCAAGGTCAAAGCCATCAATGTCGTATCCAAGCTCCTGCCAAGAGGAGAACATGCGCTGAATCCCAGCCTGGCTCAGGGGGAACGGAGCCTTGCCGGGGCGTCCTCGCTCGTCATCACGAGGCAGCAGAACCATGATGTTCTTGCCCTTCCATGGTACCTTCTTCCTGATTCGCGGTGTTACCGCGTTTGTAGGCTCCTTGGGCAGGGGCTTCTGGATGCCCTTTGTCGGCGTAGCGGGCATCTTGTGCTCTCCATTCAGGACTGGAACGGCCTTCATGGGGCTCTCAGCGACAGGTTGTTCCTGTGTCGTGGCGGCCTGAGACCTGTCGCTGATCGCGTCGTGGGGTGCCGGCGCGGTTTCGGAGGTCGCCATACTGGTGTTCTGGCCCGTCTTCGGGCTGAGGCTATCACCTGGCTTGAGCGTCTCGATGCTAGATCTCGCACGGGGATGGTGTCGAGATACTCGTCGAGACGAGCTGTCTGTTTTTCGGGTGGCTCGAGGCGTAAGAAAGTCGCCTTCTTCTTGCCAACCACGTTCTGAGCCGCTCAATGAAGAGTGCTCACTTCCGCTTCCTTCGCTGAACCAGTGACCGCTCTCAGATTTGTGGCGGTCGTCGGTGGTGTGCGTGCGAATCCAATCCTCGGTAAGCCCAAGCGTCTGACGGCGCACCCGGTTCGCTAGCACGGCGGCGGCGGCGCTCACGGACGATTGAGGTTCGGTATGGGATTGAAGGAGCTCGGGGACCGGGCGAAGAAATGGAGTCTCGATGTCGAGCTGGTGGACTGGGGCGTCGTCAGAGCCTTCGCTGCTGAAGCTCTGGCGTCTGAGGTTTCGATCAGACTTGGGGTACGGAGAACCCCAGCTGGCTGTGCCGAATCGGTTATCGTCTGTGGTACCCGAAGGCGGCGTCCTCAGCAATTCCAAGGCTCGTTCCGGGAGCCTGGGCGCTGGGAGCGGGGGGAGGACGGGGGACGATACTATCTCCTCTTCACCGTCAAACGTGGAAGCGGTGGAAAGAGCAGGAGATGCCGGGCCCGCAGGTCGAGAAGGAAAGGCTCCAGAGCCGTCCTGTGCCGGCGCAGCAGGAGGAGGAGCAGCCGGCAACCGTGGAGAAGACGTCTTCACGGGAAACTATTCAACCCGAAGCCATGGGGCCTTGCTGTCAGTATGCTGTGGCACCTTGGAGAGGAGGAGGGGGGGCTGGATAATGTCGCCAGTGCGGATGACAGGCTGCCAGACAAAGAAAAGAAAGCGAGGGAAGGGTTGGTTTCGCTTACCCAGGGAGATCAGTGCAGACGAGGGACAAGTCGCCTGCAGCTGAGTCTCGAATATCGCGTCTCTCGAGGTCCGTCGCTTGCACGAATCCGAACTCGATGGCCAAGGAGGCAGTTGGGGACGCAGTATTCTCTTGTGTGGCCGTAGGGGACAAGATACGCGACGCGCTTTCTCGACTAAAGGGGGGGTTTGTATGGCGTCGCTGAACGCTACGTGGGAAATTTCCCAAACGAAACGGATCGGGGGGGTGTGTGCCTCCAGGGGGTGGTATAAAATCAAACGAGCTCTAAAAGAAAGGAAACGGCTTCACAGCAAAGGAGTGGCCAGACGGGGGAGATGGCGATGACGGTGCGGCCGGACGCATCGAGGGGTTGATATTCGCCGAGAGGGACAAAGGGGGGGAGAGGGAAAGAGAAGAAGGTGAAAAGGAAGAAGATGAGAGAATGAAAAAGGGCGGCGGTCGAGTGCCTTCGAGGGTTGAAGCGTTCCCGGTGTGGAGGAGGTACGGACTACGGAGTACAGAGTACTAGGTACAGACACTACGACACTACAGTGCCAGGCTAACTGCGTGAGAGCCCAGAGTGGCCCAGAGGGACCCAGATTTGGCAGCAGCACGAGAGGTTCGAGGCTAAGCAAGCAGCCACCGCTGCGTCCCATTTCAGTGGGTGCATGCAAACCTGGGGGGGGTACGCACTGGCGCTGGGAATGGAAAGGTGTCCACTGGGGGGGGGACGGACCACTGCAAGTGCAGGCAACACCCAGCAAAGCCGTACGAACCCGTGGAAAAAAAAAATTCCCACAACATGAAGCCCGCTGAGGCCAAACTGAGATGAGAAAGCAGCCAGAGTCCGGCCGCGGGATGAAGAGGACGGACCATGAAGCAGCTCCCCAATTCTTTAATGAGGCCCGCTATGGAAGGCACCGCATTGGCCCCGGGGTAATCTCGCCAAGGGGGGTGTGGGCTGGTGGATAGGGGGCGAAAGGGCGGGCATGATATTGCGATACATTGGATTCCAGTCGACGGTTGGCCCGTGGCGCAGGTACCGTGCAAACGCTGGCCTGGCCGTCTACTCTGTGGCCTGCGTCTGCTTTGTGCTTGGAACCTGCAGACACCAACCAAGCAGCAGCAGCTTGCTTCGCTGGCATCAACCACACCGGTCGGGTTGGGCCTTGAGTTTGATAGTCTCTGTACAGATTATTACCACGTAGCCTCTTTGGACAGGCCCTTGCTGTCTCTCACGCTTGTCCGTCTTTTTGCTTTCGAGCAAGCAGATTGGAGGAGCACACACACACAGGGCCTGCTCCGCACCCAGGATTTCGAGGAGGAGAGAGAAAGGGGAGGGGGGGGGTGTGTGTGCGTGTGTGCACACTGGAGGAGAAGGTTGAAAGAAAATGAACCAAAAAAAAATAATCCCCGGGGATCTTCGCACGCGCCTCACGCTCATGACCTAGCGATACAAACGTGTAAAGGCGAGAGCAGCACACTCAACATAACACGTCGGGTTGCAGGGCCAGCAAAGGAGGGGAAAGAAAACAAATGTGTACTCAGTCAGATCTCGGCTGCAGTCTGGAGCTCTGTCTATTTTCAGATCTGGCCGTCCCCGCCGCCTTCGCCGACGACATTTCTTCACCGTCTCAGTTGTGTCGTCACCCAGCAGGTGGAAATGTTTCGCGCCCATAGCCAGTACCAGTGACGCACATGTTCAATTACCACCTGTGCCACCTGTGCCTGACCAACTAGCTCCCCTCTTTGGGATTTGCAACAGAGGGAAAGAGGTGAGAGTGCGTGAAGACCAAGGCCCAGGGTACCGTGGCAAAAGGCGATACCTTTTTTTTTTTCCCTTCCTTTTTTGCATTTTCGCGTTCACTTCAATTTCGAAAGTCTCCTTTTTTTTATAAATCGCACGTGGTACATCCAATGCCGCCTCTAGTGCGACCCTCGTCTACCCAGGGTCTCCCGCTCATGACCGGCCAGAAAGAAAAAAAAAGTACCTCCGACATGGCAGTCATGATGATGACGGCGGCGTCAGCCAGTTAATTAACAAAGCAATGCTCTCTCACAAGCCATGGATGACCATGGCCATGAGCAGCAGCGACATTTGATTGATGTCGGCGGCGGCAGCTCCCGCCCACTCTTTCTGCAGTGCGCATCCGGATGGGTGGGCTCGTCGCGGTAAAAAGAAAAGAAAGCAGAGACACATTGAGTCGCTCGCGGCCGCAGTAGTTCAAGCAATGCAACATCGCGTTTCCCAATTCGCTCTGCTTCGTCCCCTTTCATCCGCGTTGCACAGGCCCCAACCATAATTGGGTCGGGCCAGCGATCTGCGCCCAAGCAGTGGGGAGCATGGGGGGAGACCCGGCGTCGCGTTGTGCAAGGACTGTCCCTGCACGCGTGCGCGCTCGCTTGAAGCTTGTGACTGTGACTCTTTCCGTTCAAGACTTTTTTCTTTTTCAGCCCAACGCCAACGCCAATGCTTCCCGTCCCTGCTGCAATGACTTGACAAGTGCGTTGGGCAATCAATCGCGCACGCTCTGGCTCCCAAGCCACTGTCACAATAAGCGGGTCCAGCATCTCGGTCCCGTGTTCCGGCCACAAGGCGGGAGGGGCGGCTGACCCCAGGCGTCTCTATCACAAACGTTTTCGAGGGAAACGGAAATGCGTCCCTATCACAAACGTTTCCTGCAACTTTGGGCCAATAGGCCTTGACGCAGGCATTCGCTATCATAATCATCACCATCATCATCATCCCCTCCTCCCTCACCTGCCAAGCCACAATCCAGCACACCCATTCTCAACATACCACATCTCTCCAAATCCAGCCTGGCGTGTTTCCATTCCATCCAATCTAGGTCGCCAACCCCAGATCGTGTCTCAGACAGTGTCGTCGGCCCATCCGTCTCCAGCTAGCCGGGTTGGTCGTTGTCTGCCCTCCCTTGTTCTTGTCCTTGTTTGCCCACATGTTCCTACTCGTGTCCTTGCGGCCTTCTTAGCTACAACAAAGAACCCAGCTAAATCGTATCCTTCACCCTTCACCGAGATGTGTTCCGGTCTGCCCAAAAGGGAAAGAGAGAACAAAAAAAAACCTTGATATTATAAGAAGTTCTATAAATGTCGTGTGCGTGCAGTTATCCGTGCTTTGGCTGAATCTCGATGGCCCTCCCGATCGTGTCTATTTTCGGCACACCATCACGTCGCTCCCGGTGAACCGACCGCGAGCATCACAAAGTCTCTCATCGGAGATTCTTTCATTTTTGGAAATCCCGAGGAAGCAAATTTGCGGGTTTCATCTTCGTCCGCAGTCGGCTTGCGTAATGTAAATTCTTTTCGTCTGATTGAAGCATGGTCAGTTCTCGCTCTCTGTTTCGGCCGCTCGCCCGCACAAAGGCGCATTGCATGACTTGATAAACTCACAAAAAGTGGCAATAACAACAACAATAACGGGGCCATGCCTTCTCTCAATCTCCCCATCGACTCATCTTCCACCCGTCCATCAAATCAAACTCAAAGTCCAGATCCTCCCTCAGATCCCACTCGTCCAGCATTGCCGTGTCCAAGCCGGCCCGCACCAGCCCGTTGAGCAAAAGCAACGACGCCAGCCACATACGTGGACGCCAAAACATCATGACAACTAAGACAGGAAAAGTCAACTGATCGGAATGTAGAATTGTTTTTTTTTTTTGTTTTTTTGCCTTGTCGACAACGCAGCAGCGCCACAAAATATCTGCAGCTGGGTCACAAGCTACTTCTTTGTCTTGAAAAAAATTGGAGATGCGGTGCATTGCCAACTTATAAATGGTTCCCGAGCCCATCACGCGCCGGGCAACCTCAGACAGGTCTGCACTTTTGGCCGTGAATTGCAACATGCGATGTGACGTTGAGATGCCTATCACACAGCATCAACAAGTGCCCATTGGTGGGTTGCGACAATCCCAAACTTTTGCTACCGACTCCCTGCTGCTGAAACACGCATCATGTCGCATATCCTGTCGCTACCGTATCCGAGATGGCTGAGACACTTGGCACAAAACTAATGCCCATTTTCCTAGCGCAAACGGCCGTAGAAGTTCAAGTAGTTATAAGAATGCCGCGCTCGGCCAGAGAATCCGTCGACGGCTTCGTAATATCAGAATCCGGAGAAGTCACAGATTCAATGGTTATCAATACACAATTGCTCCTCTTTTTTTCTTCTTCCTTCGTACAGAAATATCCTTGTTTCAGCAGGGACTGAATCATAGTGTTTGCCTTCATATTCTTACATCATTCCTAAAACTTCCGTATCTACAAATTTCGAAGAGACCAGTATGTCGACATGCACAACGTGCGACCAATGGTTACCCACACCAAATCTACCAAAATGCGAAACGTATTGGTTTTCTGAGTTGCACTTTAAGATAACTTGGGGGCTCTATTTCATCAAGTCTATGTGATGCTTATCCTTTCCAGATCACAGGACAATAGTCAATCCGATTCTGAAACGGTCGAGACTCCCAGGTCTTTATAGATCACTACGACTAGTTTAACACATCCTACAAGTCATGAAGAAGTTATCCCGCATAAGGACTAAAATTACGGTTGAATGTGCAATGAAACAATCGCTAAGCCATCAAATCCAACTAGTGAGATGATTCAGCTGCGATAAGATGTTCAGCAGGAGGTGAACATATCCGTATACATATTTGGGTTCAGATTCTAACATGCACGCAAGTGTACGTATTCTTATTCAAGAATTCTTCGGTCTATCGATTGGCGCCACATATCGTTCTGTCATTATCCGACGTATACGCCCACGAGCCTGAGACAAGCCACAATACCTATATTGCAACTCGAGATCTTTGAATCACAACTGGAGCTGGGTGCCACAGACTCAACTATTACAGCCACCGCAGTGATTGTTGAATATGTTACGTCAACGGCAGTTAACATCAGTACTCAGTTGAAAGGTCTACCATCCTACGCCGCATACATACACACCTAGGGCCATACTGTCACCTCTTGAATAATAGTAACAGATGTGCTTTCAGCTGAGAATACTATACAATGCTAGCCCTGGTTAAGATAGCCATATCCTGGAGAATAAGTAATCCTAAACGGTGCTAAAAGGATTATCTTCAGGTAGATGTACTTGTGTATTATTGTATTCCTCTTTTGGTGAGAAATGCTGAGAGATGATGTCTTCTCATAAGAGCCCTGGCAATCATTCGAGGGTTTTATCGCACAGATAGGGAAACATACAAGATATTCGACATTGCCAGCACCGGCCCCGAATAACTCAGCAGATTCAAACCTCGATTGGTGGGTACATACATTGGTTATACTAACCAATATGTCAAGCCAACGCTGGTCACGCTGGTCACGCCGGGTTTCTGATATTCAAAATCAGTGCAATGGCGACTATGAAACATGCTCACAGTTGCTAAAGAATCCAGCGAGTTTATATCACCAGTTTTTCAGTGCCGTACTCCCCAACCAGCGCCCACGTATCCAACCAGGCAATGGTTTTGCATAGTATCAACAAAATACGGCAGCAATCTAGAACAATCAGAGCGACTGACGGCCGCAATAGCGCCGAATCGATACTGATGGTCCGTATAGTTTCATGCACATCCACAATATAATCATAAAAGCAACGTTGAACCAACCAGGTTTTACAATTCCCCCCCGCGGTGGGACATTCCGTGTGATGCAATCCACGAAACCCCCTCCTCCTCCTCCTCCTCCTCCTTCTTCTGCTCCTCCTCCCCCCTTCTCCAATGGCGATGGCGAGATAACCGAATGTTTCTCTCGACTATGACGTATACGACTGGTAATAATTTGTAACCGATATATGCATGGAACAAGCAACAATAATCCGGAATCACACGCCACCAGTGCGAGCAACAAAGAAAAAAAAATGTCGTGGATAAATAGAGTTTATGATCAACGGCGAGGGTGTCAAAATCCCTCCCCGCGCGCCCCCCCTCCCCCCCCCGAGATATATTCCCACCTACACTCGTCGATCAAGTCCTAATCGAGCTGTAGATTCGATTTTTCCATTTACCTTTTCCCGCAAATCGGAAAATCGGCCAGCGCTCAACCTGTCGGCTTCCTTTTGGGGCGGG
>KV875229.1:1995623-2009475 GCA_001879505.1 Calonectria pseudoreteaudii
TCATCATCTCCCCCGACTTCCGTCACCTCACCGACCTTCCGCGGAATCCATGCTCCCCAACATCAAATCAGCTTGGGCCAAACTCGTCAACAGCCCGTCCACAGACCCCCTTGTCCACGCGCGAGAGTACGCGTACTCGGGGCGGTAGTCGAATCCCATTCCAGCGGGACGGGGGGGGGAAGGGAAACAAAGGGAAGAAAAAAAAAAACCGGTCTGCGGGTGACGACGACTTTGCAACCCCGTTGGTAGGGTGGAGAACGGGCAGAAACAGAAAGAAAATGTGCCGCCCTTGCTGGAATGGCCACCAATGTCGTGGCCGCGGATTGTCGGCGGTCCTCCCTCTCCCTCCCCCTTCTGCCCCGGTCACGATCCATCCGAACCCACCGGGCCAGAGAAGCCGGCGGACAAGGCGAGTTTCAAGAGAGATCGGAGATGGGCGTCTTCTGATCATGGTCCCATCCAGGAATCCACTCTGGATCCCAGATCCATGCGTGGAAAGAGCCGTGATGCGTTGTCAATTCCCGGGTTTCTTCGTCTTTTTCAAATCCGGCTAGTTTCCAGCAGAACCATATTCCTCCTACGCAAGCTGTTGTGCAGGAAAGAAAAAAAAAAGTTACGACAGCAAGAACCCAAAGTCGTATTGTCCACGAGGCGAATTCGTAAGCTTGTATCTTTTACACTATGCTGGCGTTCCGCTTTGACGCCGCTTCTTCTTTGTTCCATGTACACACACACACACAAAAGTTGGGCCAGGCTATATGTCGGGTGGTCCAAGGAGAAAGAAAAAAAGAAGCCTTCCCAAGTTTGAAAACACGACAGTATCCATAATAGTTAGACAAAAATGTAATTTTGGCCACTCGGCATACCGAAACCTAGAATTCTAGCATATGGTCGCGCCGGAGGACCAATCCCTGTCGCTCATTTCCAACCAGGAAGCGAGGGTCGTTAACCCAAATTACCTTATGAATTAGTCTATTTGTAAGATTACGCCCTCGAGTAATTAGACAGTCGCAGGCTACGGCGAACAATTGGTATGGGGAATCGATACGATATATTATAATCCTTCTGCGCGGACCCGCCTAGGAGATTAGTATTGCAATGGAGCCTTGCTGGCTCAAAACGTTGATATACTCAATCACTGGCGTTGCGGCACTGAGAGTTTGTCATGGCCGAGTTGGTTAATCTGGAGGGATGACCGGCAAAGCTAGATTCTGTGTGAGCGGGGGGGCTGGTAATCTGAGATGAGTATGGGGTCTTTAGAGTGGAAAATGAGCGTGTTAGAAGTAGTCTCTATGTAATAGATGCGGGATAGAAGTTGGGTGTTGCTGAACGGCACCAGGAATTCGCAATCTAGTACGTCCGTCAGTTCATATTATATACTTGTTGAATGAGTGATACGAGAGTGACTGGCAGATTCCCCCCCCCCCCCTTGGAGGAATTCCATCAACAAGTTGTTGTATATTCTCTTTGTTGGAAATTCTGTCATCCGATGTGAATAGGGTAGGATTCCAGAGAAGCTGTAATGTGCCAGAAAGCTAACTGGTCGTGACAAGATGATGCATCGCTTAAGTTAATGCGAGACGAAATAATGAGATCTAACTCAACATCATGTCCGTTGACCAAGCTGGAAGTTGGCGGCAGAATTGATAATAGCTGACGGGATTGTAGTCGGATCCTTTGTTTTAGATATATCTAGATCAATGAGTTTAGCATCGGTAGCAGTCTCTCTATTTCGCAATCTAGGATTTGACGGTGCGCACTTTAGCTACACACTCCAGTTCCAAGTCTATTTTTTATGGAGGGGTCTGAAGCATATATGGATGTACTAAACATGTTTTGTAACGCCATAAGCGGAGGCCAGCTCTGCTACAGGGTAGAGTCCTCACTATCCCCTGCTTTGCATTATATCACTTCCTCCTTCTTGTTGACGTTACTTCACACTTTGCAGATGTAAAGAAGTTCTCGTATAATTATGAAAGTGAGCGCGGCGGCAGCAGCAGCAGCAGCAGCAGTATCGCTGTGCACCAGTCCTAGCTACTTCAACTACACCCCTTCCGCATCGTCAACGTCGACATGGACCGCTGCTTCGGCCACGCGACGAATTTGGCCCAAAGATCTGACCAAGACACGACCAAGGACGAGCTGCAGTGAGCATTGTTTTTGCAAACACCCCAAAAATCGCGGTCGTTCCGCCATCTATTCTAAAAGAAGGGCTAGGTGTACAGGTTTGCACGTTAGTGGCTGACCTCGTCATCCTCTGGATGCTGACTCGGGCACGAACCAAAAATTACCAGCGATCGCTTTTTATCCCTTTCTCTTTAGAGTGTCCTGGCCGCCCTGCGTGTCCAGAAAGGCGCCCAGTGGGCGAAGGGGGGAGACTAGCTCCGCAACTCGGGCACAACAAAAAAAAACTACATGGAAAGGTAGACTTACAACGCCAGAGCGAAGCTTTGGGTTAGAAGGAGCAACCTGATTCGCAATGGGAAAAATGTTATAGTGCAATCCGCAATATATATATATGATCGATTGTGGAGGGTATGTAAAATCAAGGACGCGCGTGCACGCTGGGCCTTGAGGATATGATGTACGTTCATGTATCATATCTGAGGCGAGTAGTGGCAAGCAAATAGAACGAGTGCAGGATAGCAAAACCATACACGATTAATTTTTTAGAGGTGATGAGGATATAATTTGGAAATGAATGATGAGTGTGATGTCAACGACCTTGGCTATTGTAAGTTGCACTGGGTTCATATAAGCAAAGTTTACAACACAACCCTTGGATGATGGCAAGTCCGACATTTTGCTCTATGAGATTGAAGGACTATATGTCCTATTCTTTTTCTAAAAAAAAAAATCCAAGTTGAAGTAAGCAAAAATAATACCGAATAAATATATTCTTTGAAATGAACATCTCATGTGTTTTTGGGGGTTTATTTTTGTTTTAGGCATCGTCGTTGTTTTGATTCGATTGGCCTGTGCGGTGGCCCTTAGTAAGAAAACACTCCTGTCTACGATCACTCAAAGATTGAATTGTACAAGTATGTTTAGATAAAGAGTTTGATGGCTAGATCGAGCAACCGTTGCGATGTGGTGCAGTCCATTCTTTCATCGCTGTACTGACCCATAATAATTAAAAAAGTCCGGTGCAACCCAAAAAACAAAAACAAAAACAAAAATGAAAAACATTAAAAAGAAAGCAAGATTGTCCTAGCCAAGTACCCATGGCTGCAATGTGTCCCAACGCCTTTCGTATTTCCTTTTTTTTCCTTTCCATCAAGGCAGGTCAACCCACTTGCCCACCCTCAACGCTCTCGAGCGCCAATCGATCGAGCATGAATGGTATTGATCGAGAGGTGAGCAGTCTTCCAGAGGGTAGCCATGTGTTGCATGAATTTAGAGCCTCTAACGCCAGAATCCTCGAGCTTGGTCCACTCGTGAGACTGCTGGGACAATGGCGGGCTCTGGCCGTCCTTGACAATCCAAACACGGATAATGAGATCGTGTTGGTAATACCAAACCCCCTTAAGCTTGGTACCGTCCATGGTCGCCGTCGCCTGGGCTTCAACGTCGGCCCAAGTGAGGAGGCGGAAATCAACTTTGTTAGTGGCTTCGTAATAACAAAAACCGTACCAGGCGCCCTGGCGGGGCTCGTCTGCCTGCCCCTCCTCCTCCTCCTGCTGCTCTGAAGAAGCAATGTTGGGCGGGGTAATCTGTTGATCGATAGCCCCAGTGGCGTTGAGACCCCAGCTAGGACCGGCCGCCATGTAAACGAGGGTGACATCCTCAAGATTGGAGCAGAAGGAATGATAGTTGAGTGCTTCGAAAACCTTGATTTCGTGATAACGATCTTGGTTCACGCCCGAAATCATCTGGTACGGACGGCGCATGTGTGGTTGCTTGAAGACACCGATGAGACGGCGGACCGGGAGTAACTTCCACGGCGTCTTGGCCTTGGGATCGGTTTGGACAACAAGGGGCACTCCCATCCCGATGATCTTCAACGAGTCCTCGCGGGATCGGATAGCCTCCCATTGTCCAGGAGCAACCTGAATCTCCATGTCACAGCGTGACTTGAGGTGTTCAAACAGGTACTGGTTGGTGCTTCGGAGGCTGCGGTACGTCTTCTCTGCCGCAGTGTCCTTGTAGTTCTTGACATCCAAGGCTAGAGTCCGTTTATCAACGACGAGGTCGACTACCTGGTTGACGACCTCGACCGGCATGTCCTTGAAGCCAACTGGGCTGACGAGTAGACGGTTAGAATTGAATAGGGCAACATAATATAGCCTGGAGCTTGCTTACTTGACCGACATGATGAAGGCGGGTGCGCTATGCAGAGGAATGAAAATGGAGGAGTGAACTAAAAGTTAGCGTTGCGACGATGGTAAGGAGTGCCAGGAGGATGGATGTAAGAGGGAGAGATGCAGGTGGGAAAAGAGGAGAGAGGGGAAGAAGAAGAAGAGGAGGAGGAGGAGGAGGAGGAAGAGGAGGGCAATGAAAAGGAAGAGTGAGAGGCAGAGGGGGAGACAGAGAGAAGCACGTATCAAGCCTGATCCTAGCTCGAGTACATGCACCCCGGGAGAAAGCGAGGCTGGCTGCAGCAATATGTCATTACATAGGCAGTGACCGTACAGCGGCTGTAACAGCTGCTGCAACCATGATTCGGATGGCCGCCAAAAGGGTCGCCCAAGCCCATTGCTACCTGTATGAAAGGATCTATCACAATCACCCATGCGAATGTCTCTTTTGAAAATCCTGATTCTCAAAGATTATTCACCATTCTTCCTTTCCTTTTCTTCCTTTTTTTTCTTTTTCTTCTTTTTCTTCTTCTCCCTCTGTTTCTTCCTCCTCCTCCTCCTCCTCTTCCTCAGCCTCCTTCTCAGCCTCCCACCTCCCTCTCTCTATCTCTCCGATGCCCCCTCTGCTGCAGGCAGCCGATAACAGGCTCTGCCCCCCAGCGGCCGTAGCCGGCTCCAGCCCATTCACTGCACTTCAGGGTGACGTGATTACTAAGTGAAGTGTGGTGGCTGAAACATTGAGGCCTACCGTGGACGAAACAAAATCGCGGAGCTGGCTCACCAGCGTTTGTACCCGTTGTACGAAGCATGCACCAGGCATGCACTGAGCCTGTACCAGTATGTGTGGCTGACGCTGTGTTAAGGACCGAGCGGGCCTTTTGTCGCAAACTACCCATCTTCCCCTCTCTCTCCCTCTTCCAAGTTCATCCGATCAAAGATTGCAGGACCGGGAAAGAGCCCGTTGCGTGGTACCCGGTGGACATGAAACTGCAGCGAGCGTCAAGCAGAGTACCATCCAGCCACCAGCATGCAGTCACCATCACCACACTGCGAAAAAGTAAAAATTAAACAACAGTCTCAATACCAACGGCAAAGGAACATGTATTGATTGCTTTTTTTCTTTTTTTAAAATCTGACATCATCTTCCACAGCCAATCTCAGGGTATATGAATCGAACCGACCCACACCTCCGAGCTCCGACCCCAGACCAATTAAGAATAAGAAGCTTTTGCCTATCTCCAACCGTGAAGTGAATGTACACAATCATATAAACTGCTATTTTATATCCCCGCTTTTTTTGGTTTCCAATGAGAAAAACCTGCCGTCGTGGTAGTGATGTATGCTAATGTTGATGGTCATTGCATGTTTGCTGAACAAGAAAATATGGTATGAAAAGCGAGCGATGCCATTGGCCTGGCTTTTGACCGAAAAGAAAACATACATGAAAAAAAAAAAAGAAAGAAGAAAACATAGACCATGTTAACGCCTGAACCTCTCCCCGGCCTGTTAGGTGCTTGGTGGTATCTTGAGAAAAAACGAACAAATGAGCGTGGTATAGTGAAAAAGAATAACAGCAAATCATCAGCCCCAAATGGGCACACCCCGGTATGCAGGGGAATTGTAACTATGGAGAACGCGGAATGGTGGGTTGTTCCCGTAAAGAGAGCCATGTGAGCTAGCCCTTCTGTGGCCAGCATGGTTAGGTCGCGGTGCTGCCGCAACATTATTGTTTGGGTAGGGTACAAAGTCTACACTCTGCACAATCGGCTGCGAGAATTGTTGGAGAGGAGCCTGGTGCCCGAGAACATGTCCATTGGGGCCCGGCTGCACGTGGGAGTAGGAGACGCCACGACGTGGTTGCATCGGAGACTGTGAGGAGGCAGTGTTCCTCGCCCGCACCATGGCGGGGCTGGGACGGGTATCTTGCATCGGCATCGAATGCCTTCGATTGTAGCTGGGCTGAATGACAGGGTGAATGAAAGGCTGGGCGACAGGTTGCATCATGGGCTGCGAGACAACAGACCCAGGAACATAGAGGCCAGACCCAACTCGAGTCGGCATTGCCTGATAGCTCACAAAACCAGGCACCTGCTGGTTGTCCGCTGGTACGACTCCAGTGAGAGGCATACCATAAACTCCAACCACAGGCCCAGGTTGTGCAGGAGGGTAATTGTGGGTGTACTCATGGTGGAGATCTCGGGGAAGCGAGCGTCGCCGCGAGGGAGCCACATCAACAGCAGGAGGTGACGAGGGACCATCAGGTACGTGGCTGCGAGGAATGTTGACCGACCGGGTACGCATGCTGGCCGGCATGCTGATCGGGGGCGCTGTCTTCGGCTTTTTAGTTTGGGAAGACATAGAACTGACCCTTTCATGAGACTGGGGTTTTGGCGAATTCGGGACGACGCCAGTTGCCGAGGAAGGACGCGAAAAGCTCTGGCGGTTGGAGTCGTTCCGATTTCTGTACCTAGCCGGAAGTTGGTTGACAGAGCCAGTGGCGCTGGGTCGTCGAACACTGGCGCTTTCTGGCACGTTGGTCTTTTGACTATCATCCTCGCTCTTAGTGTCCTTCAGCGACTTGCTTGACGGCGACTTGTCGGACGAAAACAGAGCTGCAGCTGCTTGAGCCACAGAACGAGTAGCTGCCCGCAGCGAGTTGCGTCGTCTCGTCAATAAAGCTGGCCGTTCAGGTTTGCTCTCCTTCGGGGCCTCATTGGATGCTTCGACTGCTGTCTCGCCGAGAGATTCTTTGGCAACTTCCTTGGGGATGTCCTTGACAGCCTCCTGGGTATTATTGTTGTGAAGTCCGAGCACGTCGGTGCTCCCCACGCTCATAATTGTCCTCAGAGTATCTTTGCTTCTCTCATCGCGCAAAAACGGTCGGTATTGGCCGGCGACAGAACTAGAGTTGCCACGACCACGCGTATTGGCGTGGTTGGGGCTCAAGAGCAGGGCCCCATTGCCGGAACGGTTGTCTCGGACCTTGGGCGGTCCTCGTCTCTGAGATCCACTCAGTATCCTTTGGAGCCTCCGGTTGTTGGCACTCCTGCTATTGGCCATGAGAATCGTCTTTGTCGGCGATGGAGTCTCCGCGCGAACGATGTCCTGGCTTGGGGGCCGACCAGGACTTGAACGGGATCTAGGCCTCAACGGCTCGAATTCGCGCGTCTTTCCAGAGCTAAGTGATGCCATACTGAGCCTGCTCCCGCGACGAAGGGAAGTGAGTGATCGATATGACGAGCTCTTCGGGGATCTGGTGGACTCCGGGGCTGCAGCCGTCTCCTCGGTCTGTTTTGTACGACCCGGGCGGCTTGGAGTAATCACAATCTTCGGCTCGGTCTGGACACGAAGGCCCCCACTGGGCTTGTCTGAGTTCAAGCTGTCCAACGCCCTTTCCGGGGTCTTCTCGGGCGATTTGCGTCCCAGATCCGTCACCGCAGACTTTAGGCTTCGAAGGGAGCGGAGCGACACATTTGAGCTATAGCCACTGTCTGCCTTTGATATTCTCTTTCGGGAGCCCTCGGATGAGGGGCTCGAGACAAACCCACTATCCGACCTGCTGAGCGACTTGAGCGCTTTGCTCTCGAGTTCTCGTCGAATCCTTTCAGCTGTTGGCTTCGCATTCGGGTCATCTCTGACATCCAAAATTTCAGCGTTCCCAAGCAACGAGCCGTTTTCACCACGGCGGTTTTCAAGGATGGGGTCAGCAGAGGGTTCAAACGGATTCTTGAAAAGTGACCTTGCGGCGTTCTCGACCGGAACTTCATCATTTGGCAAGGGCGCAATCATTGCCGAGGACGGTGCGTTTCGATCGAAATACGATGGTGGAGAGGTGTCTCTGGGAGATATGGATTCTTCCAGTTCCTGAATGTCCAAGGAAGGCCTTGGACTGGGTTGAGGAGATACGTTCACGACGCGCAGGGAGCCGAATTTAATGCCACCCAATTGCTTGTACTGACCCTCACAAGGTGTCACGACTCGCTCAAGGGGCTCAGATCTGGTGATTTCTGGGATTTCCGGCGACTGGCTTGTGATTTCCGATTCAATTGAGTTGTGTCGCGTTTCGTCGGGTGATGCAGTTACACTGCTTCGGGAGCTGGACTTTGTGGACTTGGACGACTTTGTGGAAAACGAGTTTTCGCTGGGCTGGGCACGAGTGGCCACACCGGGCGTCTGGATGATGGATCGACGGCGAACTCGCATGTACAATGACACATCTGAGTTGGTTCTGGTAACTGGCGAGCTGTCTGGCTGCGCCGGGTGGGAGCTCTTCCAAGTGTTTTCGGATATGTCCCCGGATGGGGAGTGGCTCTCACAATCGGTCACCATGGATTCTCTCCTGATGTCTCGCTCCAGAGTCATTAGCCGCTGGGCTTCGTAGCTTCTCACGTCGTAGTTTACTGAAGCACGTCTTCCTAGCGACACAAGGCTAAATAGAGGATATGATGTTAGTGAATTTCTGGTTACTCGGTTGGGTTTCTGTGTCATGGGATGTCTGTGTTATGGGGTCTCAATGAGAAGACGAACCTTTCGGGGCGTGTATGTGACCAGGTGCAATCGGTGATGACAGAGTTGGGTCGAGAATCCGTAAAGACCATGCTACAGGATCTCCTCTGTGAGAAGTCGGAGCGGAAGGATGTAGTCCGAGACACGCTGCTCCATCGACGTATATCTGCTGGGCAGGGAGCTAAGCATAGGGTTGAGGGAGTCAATGGGATGTCGATCTCATCTCCAACCAATGCAGCGCTGATCAATGGGTCCTCTGGATCAACAGGCGACGAGTTGGCAGGAGTTATGGCAGGGGTAGCAGTTATGGGGACGGAGCCAACAAGATATGACTTAGAAAAGCGACCATGAGGGGAAGTTAAGGCAGCACCGAGGTCAAGAAGGGCGGTGTCGGGAGGTTGGAGGCACAGTGGCGGCTTCGAGAGCTTTTGTGGCCGCCGGGGGGCCTCTAGGGAGGGCGTGTTACCCATGATTCAGCTGTCTGCCGGGGTGTGAGGCAAGGGGAATATGCAGCTGGTGAGGGGGGGAGGGATGGGATGGGGGGCGGAGAAAGATCCCTCGGCCAGCTGAAGGTGGATGTTCAGTTACAAGGTGACTGCTCCATGCCGCCTGCCTGCGTGCATCTAGCGTCAAGTCTCTGATATCTCGGCAGCTATAGGCCAAGAGAGCAAAGGTTGGAGCAGGCGGCTTGGGGCTGGGACGCGACCCGGTTTTATGGATTCGAGCGAGGACGAGAAGCTGTATTCTCGACAAAGCTGCACGGGAGGACTGTGCAGAAGACTGGACAGAGATGAAACGCGGACGGAAGAGGAGGAAGAAGAGACGAAGGAGGTGACATGGGACGCGAAACGAAGTTGGATAGCAAGCAAGAAAGAAAGTGGTGGAGCCGGGGGTTTATGATCCATGTCGGGCCTTTGGTGGGGGATGGATGTCACAGGGAAACAAAGACGAAACGGAGACGGTGAGGGGTGAGACTCGGGCACAGAAATGCAGCAAGCAAATGCAGACGCAGACGCATACGCATACGCACGCATCATGGATCAGGAAAAGGCCCAAGGGCAGACCGGGCAGGGAACGGGAAGGGCGAGGGTGAGGAGAGCAAGGGAAAGAAAACAACAACAAGCCACAGCCGAAGTGGAGGGTGGGCTTTTGGCTGCGTTGGGTGTGGGCGGGCCGTACTGGGCCAGGCAGTTGGGATTCCTGGCTGCCACCGCGAGAACGCAAGCAAACAAAGCGGTTGGCGCAGGAATTGCGGAAAAGATGCCTGCGCCCAGAGCAAAGTGCTAAGGTTGGAAGAGCGGTGATCCAAGACACGAAAACACGATCCGCCCAAAGCTAGCGGTCCCAGGCATAGGCATGCTGTGTAATGTGGAGGTACCCAAGAGGACCAGCGCAAGGCCCGGCGGCGAGGCCCCCAGATCCAGAACCAGCGCCAGAACCAGCGCACACCAGGCCGTTCCCAGGGGCGCTGGAGCTAGCTGGCCCGGCCGGGAGATTTCTGAGACTCTCATCATGACACGATGCGAGCGACGCCGAGACACCTGGGGGACTGAGTACGTGGGACGACGACGAGCTGCCGGCGCTTGGTGTGGTGCCGGAGCGCTGCCGTTCCTGGCCTGGCCTGCTAGCTCTGGAGCTGGAGCTTGGGACTCGTCCAGGCCGTCCTCCCTGGTTCCTAGTTCCCCAGGGAGCTGTCGAATCGGGCGCCCATCTCGGCCTCCACCCCATCTTGCTTCCCGGGCTGGAATGCCCCAAACAACTCAATCCGGTTTTGGATTTACATCCGCCAATCCTCCCCAGATTAATTCAATGCTCGTCATCGCCTCGCCCATGCTTTTTCCCAGGGTTTCCCTTGCAATCGGCTCGCACATCATCCGTGGCAGACAACAGGGGAAGAAGAGGAAGAAAGAGAAAAAATAGACACAGCAAAGACAAACTCGCACCCTTCCGCTTACGGAGACGCCTCTCTTCTTGCACCAACTCCTCATGAACATCATGGTCTCGTCAGAGCGCCGCCACCCCCGGTCGCAGTCTCGCGGGAGCGTTAAACCCAACTCGAGTTAGCTCCTACAGCCGAACCAACGCATCATCCCACCCAGTTCATCCTCGTCATCCACCACCATCCGAGCTGAGATGCGGTTAGGCCATGCCATGTCATGCTACCGCGTTTGCAGCGAGTAGCTTCACGGTTTCGTATTCCGTCTGTTAGGTTCGCTGCTAGGCCTCAATTGCTCGTGTCCGAGCCTCATCGGATCCGCTCTGAGTTGTCCCGGTCATGGTTTTTGTTTTATTCAGAATTGATTAACCACCTGCTCATGTTGACTTTTTTTTTTTCTTCTGCCGCCTAGTCCCATCCGTCGTCTCATGACCGCCGCATCCCTAATCATGAAAATTACATCACCCACCGCGGCTGTCTCACACCATCCAAGACACGCATCACACACGCACATACCAGCCACCACCACCAGCTCGGGACTGGCCCTATCTCTCTCTCACTCACCCACTCACTCAACCGCTCACTCACTATCGCTCTCGACCACTATCATGTCGGCCCATACGCACCCTCACTAAATCCCCCCAAAGACGAGGCAGCAACACCTGCCTGTTTATCATGAGAGCTATGCGAGCAGGTGGCTGAGCTCGCATGCATTCTGCATTGACATTGCACACCACAGAGAGCATAAGCCTTCATATCACCCAGCCCAGGGATGTCGTCCTCATCCGGTTGCCAAGTCTGACATGCACACCAAGGCTCAGCAGACGCGCCATCTCCATGTCGGCAGTCTTACTGAGCAATCACACAGCGTCTTCCCCTCAACTTCACTCAACGTATCATTGCATGACGACTAACAAAACTGACGCTCCCGCAGGGACTCAGCAATTCAAACATGTCTGCGGATAGAAAATAACCCCAACCCACTGTCAGAGATATGCCATCCGTGCCACCAAAACTGCAATCCGTTTCATGCCCATAGCTTCCGTGCTTTTGTTCATGCAGAATATTATCGTTTCTTTTTTTTCGCTTCCCTTCGGCTTGCTTTTTTTTTCAACATGTGCCGTTCGCTTGTAGATTGCAATTCAATGCCGAGTACGAACCACTCTCAAGAAAAAAACCCAATCGCATCCCGTCCCCATCGTGCTTCCCATCAGGGTCACATTTACAATCAAGGCCGCGTCAAAGACAACCACACCGTGCTGGGGCTCGGTCGGAATGACGTTACACTGAGCAAACATCGCATCGTCGACTTGCTTGGTGGGAGTGTGGGGAAGAGGAAACGCTCGCGCGTTTTTTCGCGGTCCCCATCGGATGGACTGAGCGGCCGCGATCGATCCAAGGATCTATCTCGCTCGACAGGGTTCAGGTCCGCAGCAAGAAAAAAAAAAAAAAGAGGGCGGCCCACCCCTCGCGAGGGAAACGGCCCAATCGTGAGACAACGACTTCACCATCGCTGTGGCTCCTGTCAACCTGAACATGGTTTGAGCTGCCCAGTGAGCTGCGGGCCGGCAATTGCCACAGCACGAGGTGAATGACGGCAATGAAAACAGGCCTGCTTCGTTAATGTCACCTCGGAGTTTGCAACTGGGACCGCGTGCGTGCAGCTTCGATTCTTTTCCCAACATGCCGGCCAAGCGAGGACGACTGGCCGCGCGCGCCGATGGGTGGTGGGTGGATGCCCAAGGAAGAACAAGTCCGAAGGAAGTAGGTGCATTTTGCGGCGTCTGGGAGCAGCGTATCGGGTTCTGTGAAGGCATCATGGTCTGTCCCGTGGTTTGTTTTGATCGACATGCATCACGGACTTGCAGATATCCTTGTCGGCGCTCTCAATCCTAAACGCATCAACTCCTAACCATTGGCCGCAGCAGTGTCGGATAAGTGCTCGCAGACTATGCAGAGCATGCGGAGCAACGCCGCGCAGTTCCGACGGCCAACCTAACCGGAGCTGTATAAGAATCAGGCCTTTTTTCACGTGCAAATCACACGGGCACAGCAGCAGCTGTCTGGCAGCTCCCCATTCTTGACAAGTCTATGCTTGGCGTTTCACAGAATGATAGATGATGGAACATCGGGTCACGGCTCCCGGCTACCCTGGACTGCGTCCCTCCCCCCCCCACTTTGATACACCCTGGTCCTCGCTCAACCCACACTGTCGGGTTGAATATACCGCAATATGGGTCGATCTCATAACGATAACTGGGCGAATGGTTTAGTGGTATAATACTCCCTTAGCATCATTCGGCCGAATAATCTGGGAGTGGTCCAGGGTTCGATTCCCTGTTCGTCCAAATAAGGTGGTTAGAATCCATCGCAAATCCTCACTTTTTGCTTGAGGATGATGCGTTTTGCATGGTGCAATGTGATTGTTCCATACAACATGTTGTTTGCTTTTTGTCAGCCCATAGTCAGAAACTACATGTTCTCTTCTCAAACGGGGCCTCACAGCTAGTACAAATCTGCTTCATTCTTGGTTACAGGTGCCGTCAATTCATTCTCATTCTCACATCATCCGGCACCAAAAGCCCGTGCTCGCCAACCCCCTCAGAAATGATAGCTTACAAACAAAACAATTTGTTGGGGTCAGTCAAGGCCAAAGCCCGACAAAAAAAAAAAAAAACTATCCACCGCGGGACAAGCGCGAAACTTGGCAAGTGATAAAAATATGTTCGGGAAGTGTTCTTGACAAACAAACACACGGTCCTATTCCCCAATCACGTAGGTGCATCCTTTGCTGCCGATGATGACTTCGTGGACCCTCCCTGCGTCGACGTCGATCCGTGCACCGACTCCATACGTCGTCTTCTGACAATCCTCCTCGCGTGGATACCAGAGCGTCAGCTCGCCTTCGATAATCAAGTGGGTCGTCAGCGTAGCGTGTGAATGCGGCGGGTAGTGAATGCTGCTGCAAGTGTTTTTTTTGTCAACGGTCACTGCAAGTGCAGAAGCGATGGAACCCAGAACTGGGGTGCAAGCGTGCTATTGGGGAGTTCGTGGAGACATGTCATGGGCAAATCCAGAGGCAAGGCCGAGACTGGCCCCCCCCCCCCCCCCC
>KV875229.1:2009592-2022621 GCA_001879505.1 Calonectria pseudoreteaudii
ACCGGCCCCCCCCCCCCCCAGCCTTGCTGTGTGTGCTCAGCCATGCATGCCGCCACCGCTGCTACCGTCTCTATCTTTTTTGGAGAGGAACGGAAGCAACGCAGATGAAGTGACAGCGAGAAAAGGGAGGAGACGAGTAGATAGATGGATGTCGCCAACTCACGGAGCATCAGTCCATGTGAAAGCATGGCCAAACCCCCACGACCGCACCTGCTGCTCGTCCTCCTTTGCCATGTCGGGGGCGATGAATGAAACGAGTATGGTTGGGCAGATATTCCCTGCTGGCTTGAGCTGGATAGTGCAATGATATCAAGCCCTGTTCCTGGGTTCCGCGGCGGAAGGGGGACGGAGGAGGCTCTTCGGGTCTGTGTGTTCTTATGCACGTGACAGAGCTATGACCTCACGACGACAGCACCGAACATTTCTCTCTCTCGCCTTTTCCCCATCAGGATGCTCCGTTGTTTGCTCCTTAGGGGGGGCACACAGCATACACGCTGGTCGCCTGCGCCCCCCCGCCTGGCCCCGCCCGCCCCGAGCCGAACTGACGGCCTCCCGCCCGCCCTATCCACCCAGAACCATCCAACATGTCAGTGCCAGGAGGAGGGCTTGCGCCAAGTACTACCCGTGGCGCTGCGCAATGCCCTATTGCTCAGCATTACACGGGAAATTCGTTTCGTTTTGCTTCAAACAAATATTAATCCCCCCCTTTTCCCCTTCCCACCGCTGATCACTGGCTCCTGCGGCGTTCTATCTGAGCCGCGGCGTTTGCCATCATTTCGACGTTGAATGCACGCCTGCTGTGTTCCGCCTCTTCCGTTGCGATGCGATGCCCTCCCTCTCTCCCACCCTGGAGTGGCGAATTCATCTTGTAAATTCCACCCTAATACAGCACACCAGGCGACATAGAGAAAGTAAGATGGAAGCGACAGAAAGTCACCGGGCCTGCTGCCTCCCCCCGTCAAATCAGCGGTGTATGTCCCCAGCGGTTAATATGCACACGGCTGGACACTGCAGGTCCCCGGCGTATCTCGACCTTACCTGCGACGGCACAGCCTCCCAGCGATGCATAGGAAGAGAGAGAAAAAAAAAAACTGGTCCACGTCAACATGTCTCGCTGTGGCGCTCACAGTGTCTGGCAGTGTAGTGCAACGTGGAGGCAAGTAAGCTGCATCTAGGCAGAATGAGCGAGAGAGAGCGCACAACTCAACCTAATAGGGGGTGGTCATTATTATTATTGCTGTTGGTGTTGCATATGGGTTACCCCGTACCTCTCTCTCTACGCATGCGCAGTCGCCCTTACGAGCATAGAGTACCGCCCCCCCTTCAGCCCTCTTTGAGCCCCATCCATCGAAACATGCTGGAATGACCAGGACCAAACATATTTCCGGCCCCCAGGCAAATCCCCGTTGCAACCCAGCAGCCCGGCTCCAATCACGGCCTGTAACCGCCGGGCCGGGTCTCCCCCCCCCAGTGCCAGTTCAGTCCAAAGACAGGGCGCTCCCCCGGGCGAACCCAGTCCCAAAAAAAGCCTTCTAGGGCTGTGCTGGTCCACTGCACCGCTGTCATCCACTGACGAGCGACACAGGAGCCCGCTGGGGCATGCCAGTTCCAGCGCTCCGTGGGGCGAGGCCAGCACGAGGCTGCGGTCTCGTCCGCCAACCCTCGTCACAGGCCTTGCCTATCAGAACCTCGTGCTGACATCCTGCCCATCCATCTCGTCGGCAACCCATGCTCTCTCGCTTCTTGGTTTTCTTCAGCTCGTCGCCCTCCCTTTTGCGATTCTCTCGCTCTGTCGAATTTCCACCTGCCAGAGAC
Organism: Calonectria pseudoreteaudii; assembly: GCA_001879505.1. Taxonomy (NCBI): domain Eukaryota; kingdom Fungi; phylum Ascomycota; class Sordariomycetes; order Hypocreales; family Nectriaceae; genus Calonectria; species Calonectria pseudoreteaudii. The sequence goes on from KV875229.1 coordinate 2,011,408, forward strand.
ACGGCACCTCGCTTCAATCGCATCATCTCCGGCTGTCTCGCCGCTCTCTGGGCCTGCATTTCGCCAACTTCGCCCCCCATGTCCTCCGTCGCCGACTAACCGCCCAACCGTCCTGTCCCCCTAAGCTGCAGCTGTTGGGAATTCAATCGACTCGACTCGCAACCATGGGCCTGCTCGGCTGCGGGCTATTTGTACGTCCTCCCACTGACAGCGACCAACAGACCGGTTCACGCAAACCAACTAACTCGTTCTGCTTCAGCGGCGATGGCGCCCTCTTGCCGAACGCGACGAAAATGGACCGCCCATGCGACGGCGCACCCTGTCCATCTTTGGCAACTCCAACCATCACTCGATAAGCGTCATGCGCCATATGGTTAACATCTCCACCGTTGCATCTCCTCAACACGTCCAAGGCGCATTTCCCGAGCGCAAAGCCCCGACCATAGACGAGACGTCGGCGGAGGGCATCTCTCCGCCCGCGCGCGCTCCGGATCTGCATCTCAGCACCGAAATGCACGCTGCCCTCGAGAAAATGTACAATGCACTACGCGGTCCCGACACTCTCCTATCGCGCGACAAGTTCAGTGACTTCCTCGAGAACACGCAGGGCGAGGTCGTCGTCGGGTTGGATAGGGCCGAATATGCACTGGGGGAGTTCCACTACATCATGGCTTCGGATTATGAATGGGACGCCGTCAAGCCTGTGGCAAAAAAGGATCTCTCAAGACCCTTGACCAACTACTTTATTAATAGCAGCCACAACACTTACTTGGTTGGCAACCAGCTTATCTCAAGGAGTTCACCTGAAGTTTACAAGGATGTGCGTACACTCCACACGAGAAGTCATGATGGGAAGGTGACCGGGTAAAAGTGACCATTTACTGACTCTAGCCACGCGTAGGTTCTTCTGAGAGGATGCCGATGCATCGAGATTGACGTCTGGAATGGAGATGCTCATGTTCAGGCCGACAACCCCAAGGGATCCAAGGGACATCAGCGTGGCATTTCGGGTAGCTCTTTTCCGAATGTTGCAACCTCCGTCGCCGACGCCGTCGAGTCTTATCTCAGCGGATCTCCGAACCGTTCGCGCAGTGCCAGCGCCACGAGTCGATTGGATACAGAGCCTTCTCCCAGATCTAGCACGCAGGTTTCTCTCGATCCAAGGGAGTCTCGCGATCGCCTCTCTGCCTCTCGGCACTCGAGGTCGCGATCACGACAGCCATCCCCCAAAGGAGAGCCAATAGTTACCCATGGTTGGACGTTTACCGCTCACTGCGGCTTTCGTGAGGTGTGCGTGGCTGTCAGGGAGGCGGCCTTTGTCAACAATGATCTACCCATTATTGTCAGCCTTGAAGTTCACGCCGACCCGGACCAACAAGAAGTCATGGTCAACATCATGAAGGAGGAGTGGGCGGGCTTCTTGGTAGAAGAGCCTTTCGACCATTATGACCCCAGATTTAGACTCCCAAGACTAGAAGATTTGCGAAACAAGATCCTCGTCAAGGTGAAAAAGGCCCAAGCACTGGTCGTGGTGCCATCGACCGCAGACGTTCCTTTGATTTATGCCGAGGATGAATATGGTTCTGGGTCCGAAGATGAGCGCCCTCGCCTCAAGGCGAGAGCGTCAGCGCCAACCGCAATCACTGCGCCCTCAAAGGGTCACAAGGTACCTATTTGTGAAAACCTGGGCAATCTGGCTGTTTACACGACAAGTCAGCATTTTAAAGGTCTTGATACACCAGAGGCAAAAAAGCCACCGCACATCTTTTCCATCAACGAGGACCGCATAATTGAGCTTCACCAGAAGCATCACCGGTCCATGTTCACCCATAACAAAGGGTACTTCATGAGGGCCTTCCCAGCCGGACGTCGGGTTGATAGCTCCAATCCCGACCCAAGCCTCTTCTGGCGTGGTGGAGTTCAGATGGTTGCCATGAACTGGCAAAACATTGATGAGGGCATGATGCTCAACGAAGGAATGTTTGCAGATGAGAACGGTTGGGTGCTCAAGCCCCCGGGCTACCAGAGCTCCAACAAATCGGCGGAAACCCAGGCGGAAGCCGCGCCTGGATGCACAATGGACCTCAAGATCACCATCTTTGCTGGTCAGCATATTCCGGTACAGGATGCTGATGCGGCAGATGGCACTCGAAGTGGCAGCACACTCCGCCCCTTTGTCAAGGCCGAGTTACACGTTGACAAGTCGACCGAGTCCGGCCAGGATGAACAGGTGCACGAGTGCGAGTACAAACAAAAGACTGACGTAGGGAAGACGGACCACCCGGATTTTGGGCCCGAGGGATCTCTCATCCAGTTCCTCAATATCCCGAAGGTCGTTGAGGAATTAAGTTTTATCAGGTGAGTTGTCATTGTTCGTCTTACATCCATCCCCGTGCCCCCTTGCACCCTCCAGAATGTACACGTCGTACACAAATGACGAAATATTGATGACAATGGCTTCAACCTGGTTGCGCCAACCTCTCGTTTCAAGTGGAACATAGAGGGATCATGCTCATTTGCTCTGGTACAGACGAGAAGAAGTGGTCTGATAGGTGATCTGACATGTTTCTTATCCCCACGGAGAGTTTGGCGGCGGAAATGACTGAGCCCGATGAGCTGTCAAGAAGCACCCACACGGGCTTTTCGAGGCCAGCCCCTTCATTGGCGCGATGATATTTTCATGGAAGTCAATCGCCTCCGAGGCACTTTTTTTTCCCCTTTCTCTTACGCGATGTGCCAGTGCAAGACACCAGGCCTGGAGGTTCTCTCCGCGGTGGCGGATGGCCGTCCGTCGTGAATACCCTGACCAAAGTGCCTGCACTTTAGCGCGCGATGATGGGTCCTTTGTAAGCAGCCTGCCGACAAGTGTTGCTTGGCTGCGTTGGTCCATTGCGAGTCCGGCCTCATTTGCGAGCATCGGCAGCATGACTGTACAAAATTTCCTTTTCGGCATGACACTAACCTGCTGGTGCTCTAGGCTTAAGATTGAAGATGACTCGGCAAAACTTGTCAGCTCGCCACTGCTCGCCTGGGCTTGCATTCGCTTGGACCGGCTGCGTACCGGGTACCGATTCATTCGCCTGATGGATTCCCGCGGTCATCCCGTTCTTGGCGGCAAGCTGTTGGTCAAGATCGAAAAGAGACTCAGGTGATGAGCTGCTTGTCGCCTCTCGGAAGTGGCGCAGGTGATACAAAGCTTACTCTGCCTTGTGTAGCCCACCGCATCGGCTCACCGACCTAGGCGCCCTGTTTTCTTATCGAAGTAAGCCAGCCGCGGCCTAATATTCAAGTGATGGGGACCCGACGTCTCTGGCATATGCAGACACATGTTGCATTTTCGTATCATGCTGATGTTACCGCTCCTTGATTGAGAAAACAAAACTACCTGCCGGCGATTTCCAATGTCGGACAGATTGGCGTTTTTTTTTCTGGGGAATCATGCTCTTTCCGTCTGCTATTTTGGTATCATTTCGAGGACATGTTGGGCATCGGGCGATGGAGCAAAAATTGATAGACCTTTTTTTCTTTTCTTTTTTTCTTTCTTACATCCTGTGCAACATCGCACTGCTGCTAAGGGGGGGTCAATTGAAGATGATACGATGGATACACGCTCTAGGACATGCATGAGCTGGAGAATCAAAATCGGTGTTGGAGGCGACTTGGCGTTTTTGGTTGTTTTCTTTTTATTTTCAACTCATCCACGTCGCTCGAATAGGAGGGTTGCATTTCGCTGGATCCTAGTGGTGATCCTGTCGTGGTCGCTACATGACAAAAAAGCAAACATGGGGAGAACAGGGTGTATCTGGACAAGTCTCTCTTTTTTTTTTTTTTTACTTTTTGGTCCAGGACAGGTGTAATACCAATTTTGAAGTGGCTTGCAGGTGTTTCCTGATGACGCGCTGCAGGAGTGCATCGCGTGTCTGCAAGCCCCCTGGTGCATGATCTCAGAGCAGCACGCTCGTTTGGAGGGGGAGGGGTGCCGATCCGAGCAGACGGTTCCAGCCGGCTATGATCCGGATCACTGAATTGAGACAAGTTGGGGGTGGCAACCGATTGTCGCCGAGAGAGGGGTGAGAACCGATGTGGTAGTGGCTGCATTCAACAGGGGCGCTAGAATATTGATCAGTCGCGAGGGGGGTGATGCCCGGCTCCCCCTCTGACCTCTCCTTGGCTGTGATGTTGCTTTTCCCATCTTCAGCCCGCCCGATGCCTCCGGACCAGGACGGCAGTTAGCTGGGCCCAGTGGCCTGGAATGCAACTCGGCCTCTGACAAGCAGCATTTGACGCCCGCTATACGAAATGAGACGCTGGGCGAGGCTCCGCGGGGGTGGACGCTGTTGAACGGCCGGCGAAGCGCACAGGACTGATTCAACGGGACGCGCAGCCCTTTACCAACATGGCGACCACCTCTGCCCGCGACCCGCAAGACCCGCCGTTGGTCCAGACATAATTAGCGAGCCGGACGTGATGGAGTCGAGAACACAAGCCGTTGCCCTCATTGGCGATTGGCTTGGATTGGGCAACGGGTCGGGTCATGACGTAGTATGTTGGTTCGCCAGCGTAGCAACGTGCTGGGTCGTCTGGGTTGTGTCTTGTTCCTGATCTGATAATGTGATTAATCATCAAACCAGCTTCTTCTCCTTCTTTTTCTTTTCTTTTTTGCTTCCCCGGTTATCAGGCTAGTAAAGATAGAGCAAAGGTCTTAGTTACCCCGTTCCAAGTCATCTCAACTGTCAAGCGGGCAGCCTTAGAGTGAAAATGCCTCAGGTGACAAGCAGCAACAAGAAACTCGGATCAAGTGGTTGAACTGCGGTACGCAGTCGCAGGGGGAAATGGGTTGCATTCCGTCAGCATATATGGGGCTATCGCGGCAGTGAGCCTCGTCCGCACCTCCAACTTCTGGCAGCCGTCAAGCTTGGAGAATCCCGGCACAGCCCATCTGCGACAGCCAGATACACAATGGGCTAAGACCCACAAGGGACGAGGCGGCAGATCGATAGTCGCTCGCGGGTAGATTCTGAGCTGCGACCTTCTGCAGGTTGCAGGGGCTTGTAGGGCGTGGCGACATCACGGAGGAATATCCGCTTCCAGTCGTGGGGTTGAGAAGCAGGGACTGGCCTGTAATAGTACTTTTGGCATGTTGTCGCCAAACGCCCTGACTTTGACGACCCCTAGTGGTGGGTAGAAAGCGTTTTGATGGTGGCATTTCTTCGATCGGGACACCCTGGTGACGGGTACCCCTCCCGCATCGACAGGAGGCTGTTCGTGATGCGATAACGTTCCCTCTGTAACCCGCAAGATGGTGCTAGCTATGACGCCGGGTTTCAACTCCATTTCTTTTGCCTTGCCATACAGGGGGCCAACTTGACGCACCCCTAAAGGCGCAGCTGAGTGTCTTTCAGCAATTGGTGAAGCGGTATCATCTCGAGAGGCGGGGGGAGAAAAAAAATCGCAACACCGTATAATGGTCTGAATTTGGATATCCGAAACTATCTCAACAGTGTTTGACGACAAGTGATGCGCCGTGATCGGGCCAATCCCGCTGGAATGTCTCAGAACGCGCGTAGATCCCTTCGATGTCATTTGGCGGGATGGAGCAATATGGCTGCTTTCCCCCCCACACCTGCCCCCGACGTGCTCACGTCTCCAGCAGCCCCTCAGAAAGACCACGGTCGAGAACTATCCAATTTGTCGATCCGCTACTTGTCGCAGCCTCAATTAAAGGTTAGGTTCCTGATCTGCGATTGGATGTGGTTGTACTATAGGGGAGGGATTCTGACTAAGTCTTGCTCTGCCTTGTGGGCTGCTTGGTTTTGTGTTGTCAGATGGCGGCTTTGCTTTTCTGTCTCGGCGAGAGATGCTGTGTGTCTCGTCGATATCTTTGCATTTTCAATGCTTACAGGGCCAGTCATTTACATCACATGGCGATCGCCTATTCCTGCAACTGAGTCAAGTCAAGAAGCTTGCCGGGCCGGTATGCAACGCATGCCCGACGTGTTACAAAGCAGCCCTTGCGAAGGCCTTTCAAATGGCCGCGAACCATGCATTGCGACTTGCGCGGAGGGTGCAGCGCGACAAGAGACATCTTCAGTGCATCTGGAATGCATGCATCTAGAAGAGAGTAACGGATTGGCCTCGTAAACGCTTGCTGCAGTCGACTGCAGGGCGCAACAACTAGAACGACCCGCTGATGCTTGGTCCTATGCAAGCTAGAAGAGACACTCCAGCGGTTCAGCTAGGGGGTTACAACCCCGTGATGCACTGAATGGATGCAAGCGATGGTTTTGCTGCGCACTTGAGTGAGGGAATCGTTAGCTAATCCTTGGCCAACGCTTGACCAACGCACCCATGTGCTCCTGGTTGTGCCTGAGTGTCGCAGTGGTCCCGTGATGATGCCCACCTGTGGGGTCTATTTTTGCTCCTGACTGTACAAAACAAAACCTCTGACTTGTGTGTGAATTGCGTTGTCAGTAGGCGAGGATTCCTTGTATTGTAAAAGGGTGAGTGGGTCCGACAAAGAAAAGCGAATACCTATCTGACTACGCCATCTTGAAAATCGTGTGCTGAGGGATTGGGGGAGATGGGATGGTGGTGCGTGGCGAAATTATGAGATGTTTGCTTGCTTCTTAGGCCCCAGCCAACTGCCGACCTAGGGCCTGGCTACTGAAGCTGATAGGCAGAATCTAGTTCCAGCCAGATGAGACCTTGGGTTTGCATATGAGCCGCCCAGCTAAAACCCTTGGAGCATGCCACGGCATGCCCAGTATTGAATATGCGTCCAGCAATCATTTCACAAGGTTTGAGCGGATGATTTTTTTTTGGGCGTTCTGAGCTGGTGTGTCAAGACCAACGACGCTGGGGAGATTTTCTCCCAGGGTGAGCCTGGCGGCAGACCCCTGCCGGCAATAATCATAACAGTGTTGATTAGGGTGGAGCCCAGGGCAAATCGAGCATCGCATGTTTAGCTACGTGCATAGAATGATTAGGAACAACCAGGGTTGAGTGCACATGCACGGAGCATGTGCTGCAGTCCGCGTTGGTCGACACCGTCGGTGGGGTTCAAAAGCAAGACGGCTGCAGTGAGCTTCAGCTGATGCGGGAACAAATGATGGGCACGCTCACCACTCGTCGGCCGCTCGCCTTCTTCCTTGTCTGCTAGGATACGCCAACTCGTTCCGGTCGCTATAAACATGGCTTGCGTGTGTTTCCGGCGGTGAATTAACCGAGATGGCCAGTGTAGTTTATATTTGGTCCACAAACAATGAAAAGGTCCGGAACGAGGTTTTTTTTTTTTTCCTGTCCGGCAAGTGCGGGATGAAGGATGGCACGCTTGGCGAATCATCAAGTTCTTTCCGATACCTTACAGTTAGGATGCACGCAGGTGGTTGTTAGTGCTGTCAAGGGGCAGAGACAAAAAGGCGGTCTCGCAGAGCTGTGAGGCGGATGGACCTTGGTGTGGTGACGCTGATCGGAAGCAGGGAGCTAGCCATGCTTTGATGAAGTCGGTAGTCGATCATGAGCAGATGCCTACGGTCCGAAGCCGAAGGGCACTTTGTTGCGGCGGAGGAGGATCTGAGGACACACAGATGCGCGCGCGGTAGGTGATGGGCAAGGATTCATCCAACGTATCGTTCTTGGGTTCTGAAGTCCCTGCTTGGGCTCCAGTCTTGGCCCGCAGCAGAGTGGGGAGGTGTTGGTGATAGGGCGCTGTGGACCGCGAGGATGGGGTACCTAATGCACAGTGGCCAAACGAACTGGAGGTCAGGGCGGCCACGAGGCATGGTAAAAGATGCATCGAGATGCACTGGAGCATCGAGGCCCGAACTGTGTCTCGATCGTGGCGTTGTCGCCATGGTTGTTGAGATCGAGAATCTGGTCAGAGACGGCGGCGGGCAGCGGGTTGGGATTTCCTTTTGAAAGGGAGGCGGTCGAGACGAGAAAGCCGTTATGTGCGCGCATGTGTTTCATCCAGTGTAGATTGAAGTTCTGGGGTTGGAACTCCATGATTGGCACGCCACAAACTTTTTCGCCGGTCAGCTGTGGAGAAGCGGTAGCCAGCATTACTTTTCCTTCGTATATTTCGACTAAGGTGAGCGGAAACTGTGTCGGCGGTACACAGCGGCAGCCGCCGAGGTGGCAGAGGCGGTAGCGGTAACAGTTGACTCCATATCTTAGCCTTAGCCAAATTAGCGGATTGCAGCTAGTTAGGTGCTGCAACTGACACGGAGCACGACAGAGAATGGCGTCAGTATCGGGGCGCGTGTCTGGTGGGTTCTGAGCCTAAGCTAATACAAAAAGCAAGACCTGCGGTGCTATCACTCACTTGAGAACAAGGGTTGAGGTGAAAGATCACAAAGGGGCGCTTGGGTCAGGAGGGTCCAGAGGGGCGGCGGGGTGGGCAGCGGCAGAGGGAGAGAGTCATGGAGAACAGAGACAAGATGGGAATGCATGCTGAAGTTGCCTTTTCCCATGCTGTCTCTTCTTTCCTTCTTTCCCCTTGCCGCGATTCGATGTCATTGGCTATTGGAAGGAAAGGGGAGAGATGGCGCTCCGGTGGGGGAGTTACCTGGTTGGTGGGAATCATGGGTGTAGGTGCTGACATCGGTCTGGGAGAGAGGAGGGATGATGAGATTGAGATTTTAGTTAGATCCAGATGGGTGGGTGGATGGGTGGGCGGATGGATGGATGGACGGACGAGATGTGATGTAACGGTATGACGGAGCCGGGCGAGGGGCCGCCGCAAGGGCAGAGGGGTGCCGCTAACGAAGGTACTGGGAATGCGTGGAGCAACCAGCCAGGACAATAAAAGAACCAGACGAAGAACAAACCGAAGAGGGCCCCCCTAACGCAAACCGACAACGGTATTCGGTGCCGCGATGTGATGCGACGCATGGGAGGGCTGGGGAGGACGAGCCACCACCCCTGTCGTCAACCGCTAAGACGTGATTTACCGACGGGAACTAACCCACGATTTTCCTCGTAGCTCGCTAGTTCGGGAGGAAACTTCCTGCCAGTAGGAGCGGACAAAGTTGGGAAACCGTCGCGCGCCTCACATGTGGTGGGCGCCATTCACAAAGAGCTCCGAGTCGCTGCGTGCCCGCCGCCCCGGAATAGTGCGCGAAGCGCGAAACCCGCCGGGCGCCTCGCATTCGACTTTCTTCTGTGGTATGCCCCTCACCCTGGACTCCCTCACTCTGGGCGGCTCGACGCCAGGGTGGGCGGCACTTGGGACCTCTTTGGGGACGCAGCTCTTTGCCCTTCTCGACTGCGTGCTCTCTCCCAAGACCCTGCAGGCCAGTAATGGCGGTCGGATGCCCTCCGAAGCATCCAATAACAGCTCGAGGATCATCTTTCTCAACTGAAGACGGCAGCTCGTAAATCTTCAAGCCTAGACAGAGCCGGCGGCACTCGATCCACGATAGACACAGCCTAGCTCCGATTGCCTAAGAAGCGCCTCGAACATCGAAAGAACGCCATGGGACGATATTTCGTTCGTAAGCTTTGCCTCGGGCAATGCCTGCTGACTCCATATCTTGGGTTACATCGGCGACCCAAGGGAACGGTAGGCAGGTAGTATGCGTTGTCGGATCGGACATTGCATCGCTCTATGATCCATGCCCGCCTTACGGTCTTGGTTGTATATTGACTTGCACTGTACATGTAAGTTGCGGGCAATCGTAAATTCTAAACAGGGATATCCACATATCGCAGATCAAATGACAGCCTTGCATATGTCTCTATCTTGCCATGAAAATCTGGCTCAAACCCGGACTCCAACGCTGCAGTCCACGTTGTTACTTGACCAAAACATGGGCGGCAACTTAGGTCCCCTCCACCTAGAAACAAAAAAAAAAAAAAGAAGAAGGCTCCTTGCTTCGTTTCGGTCACTTGAGTCAGCGAGCTGCGCTTGACAGCTGAACGGACCACCCGGCTAATCCCAACGACAAAAATGATTCCATTATGACGAAACTGTCCGTAGAGCTGAACAAGTTTTTGGCCCAGTCACTAGTGTCGCCGTGGTGGCTCCGTAGCCCCATGGGATCCATCATCCAAGGCAAGTTTCCTCGCCAGCTTCGTTTTTTTCTCCTTCAGCGCTGGGCTCATGGCGGGCCGACAACGCTGGGTGTCCGGTTACTAGTTTAGGTATCCGACGCTTAACCTTTGCGCAACCCCGCCTTGCGCCGTGACTAGAAGCATTAGCATGAGCATCCGCGGCGCCGCGGCGCATTCCTTTGAGGCCTGGTTCTGCCTACTTGCAGCCCGCCTGCCGCCTCCCAACTAGCCCTGCCATCACCAAGACAATGCCCAAACAAAAGACGTCCTCAGCACAACGCCTCCTGGATCATCGGGACTAACCAATGCAACTCGAGAGACCCTGAGCCCTAACAAGAGCCTAGAGGCCGTTGAGCGCCGTTGAGCCGCTGCTAGGCTCACGATTGTATTTCGGAAAGTGGCTATTCCCACCCGCCCTGACCTGATCAGCACCAGCCCTGCAAACCTGCTGCGCCAACAATGACGGTAGAAACCATAACCGCCTTGACAAGGTCACAGGGATTGCCGGCCACAGGACAGGGTGGATGCCTCGCAGCAGAGCCCTTGTACTATGGATGTGGAGATGTGGAGCTAAACTCTAGGACGTCGGTGAGATTGCCCGATGCGATGCGTTGGCGATCCCTCGCAACGAGGTGGATGCCGGGAGGGCCTCAGGTTTGCCTTTGACCTTGCGGTGCCTTACCAGGGGGGGCCCATCATTCCAGTGCGCCGGTGCTCAATTTTTTCCCGCCCAGGTTCTGGGGTTGGTGTTGGCGGGAGCGGCTTTTGGCATCGCGAGATCGCCTGTCGGAGCATCAACCCTGGTCATGATCCATCTGCGCACGCAAGGCTCAACTTAATAGCCCAGTCACACATTGGATCCAACTAGTGGATTGTGATTTGGCAGATGTGTGCGCGCACATGTGAATTCCCGCGCCTGCGTGTGTCCGCCATGAACACCGTGGGCTCGCAAGTATTGTGACCCTGTAACCACACGAGCAGTCACATCTTTGCTTTTCTTGCGTCGTCGCTGCCCACCCCAGCCCTGATCCGCGCCGCCCCCCTTCCTTGATTCCCGGTCCGGCTACTTCTTTCCCTTGCCACTCAACAAATCTCCTTTTCTCGCGGTTGTTTTTGATACCATGCTTGAAAACGGAGCCTAGGGGGGGGGGGGGGGCCGGG
>KV875229.1:2022747-2041373 GCA_001879505.1 Calonectria pseudoreteaudii
AAAAAAAAAAAAAAGACCACCCCTACGGTTCACCCTCCCACCCTCACGTCGCGTCGCGGCTACTGACATCCCAGGGTAATGATATTTCGGACGACGCAGCTAAAGGACCCAAGAAAAGACAAACTAACTCCACCCCCCGTTCGGGGCGGTGCGCCACAACACTGTTCAGCAGCTAATGGCAGGTCCGTCTCACAGCAGCCGATATGACAGGTCTGCTGCTGGAGGCCGGGGCCGGCATCCAACATGGCTACCCAGGCTTCTCGCGGCGGGCCCCCTGCGAAGATCAGATTGCATGGTAGCCCGCCGCTGTGCATAGCGCCTACGTGTAGATGTTGTTCATACCCGTCCTCGTTTCTTTAGCCTTTCCCTTCTTGGTCTCGTGAGGTATCGCTGTAAGATACCATTCTAAGCCCGCCCCTCAACCTCTCCTGGCCCAAAACCATAAATCCCATCCGTGCCCCCACACTTTGACCAGTCCAGGTCATCATCAACTCTCTGATACATTGTCTCTTGAACTCTCTAACAACTTCATACTTGGGGTCCACACTATTCACCACCCCCACGTTTACAACTCTCTCACCTGGACTTCTTCTCGAAAGAATTCAACATGGTTCTGTCACGATATCACACTATGACATCCTGCCCCCAGACAGGCTGCTGTAATGACATCTCTCCGGAAGAGGAGTTCTGTGCTGTCCACGTGCCCACGGAACCTAGCACGGTTGCGGGCTGGTATTGGGAGACGACCAACGGCTTCATCAATTCTACAGGCTCGGGGATCTCTATCGTCTCGGCACACAAAGTTCCTGGCACCAGGTGTCCAACATGCGCAGCCGCAGGCAAAGAGGTCTGGGTTATTCCAGGCCGCTGCTGTGGTTACTGCGGAACCCCCTGTGACAACCACTAGGTTTCAACGCGTTCTGGTTCTCTCACACGGGTTCAAGGCACTTGCCAGCGAATGACAATGTCAGAAATGACGACGTTTGCGAACTTGCTGGGCACTCCATCAAGGACACCAACATGATCTAACCATTCACATTGAAATCCGGCATGGTAGCACTGTTGTGATGGTAGATGAGAGAGGAAAGAGCGTCAGACCAAGACTGAAAAGTCAACTCGACTCAGCCAAGCTTCTGAAAGAGGAAAAAAAAAAGGAAGCTGGGCATTACGGAGCCAGTTTTGGCAATGTTTCGATGTATTGCCAGGGACAAGACCGCAGTTGTGGGTTTTTTATTTTTTTATTTTTTCACGATCATGTTGAGGCTCTGAAGAAACGGGCACCTTCAAACCTTGCTGCGACATTGGACACTGAGTGGTTGGTTAGCACAGTGCCAAAATGGAAGGATGGCATCACTGGAACAGCCACCGCCAAGGGCCATGTCTCACAGCTCCGCGGAGTGAACAGGGCGAGCCTATCGGACACCTTTGGAGACCTAATGCGACAGGATGGAAATATTATTATACGTTTTACAATCTCGAATATGGGTGGAAATTACGACCGACACGTCTGCCAGCTCAAGACTGCAGGAGGAGGGATGAGTTGTTTTGCGACCTGGCTCCATGGACGAATGAGTGGGCATTTCATGATCATGACTCGGGCTTACAGCACCGTCAGAAGGCCACAGTGGCCGTACCGGGAGCATGGGTTGCATCAATAATTCGGGAGTTGGGCTGCATGAGCCACCGCCTCCGGTGACGGGATTGCAGGACGACTCGTATCCGATATTCCGGGAGATGCCTGCGGTTGGCTGCGGGACGGAGGGTGAAGAGAAAAGAGACAACGTCTTATGAGGAGGGGAAACATGTAATTCGGCGATCTGTAATGAGAGGGTTTTTGCCAGGCGCAGGCCGTTGAAACGATCCTGACCACACCACCACATGATTTGCATTCACCATTCGCATCTGTATCTGAGGCAACGTGAGCCATCGTTTTTGCTGCCCCCATCCATGCAGCGTGACATGAACTGTTGAAAAAAGCTCGGTCCAGGTCTTGTTTCAAATCAGAAAATCTTGGTAGGATCTCATCCCATGGGCGTTGCCTGGGACTGCCCAGATCAGCTGCCAAAAAAAAGCATGGTTGAACCTGCAGGTGCGCCACTTTGACACGGAGGTGAAGATTGTGAAGTGTCAATTATCAATTATTGAACAAGTTGGCCGAGCCGCATCCTCCAGCATCAGGTAGCTCATGCGCGACAGATCATGGTTGCGTCAAGATGACGCAAAATAGGCGATGCGTGAAGCTGATTGGCACAGCAAGCCTGTCAGCGCCAAAATCTGTTTCAAGTTGATGGCGTGTTCCGTATCTTCGGCCGTAGTAAGCCCCGGTCTCGACGCCGAGAGTCGGCAGATGAGATCTCGCGCCTATGAGCAAACTGGGGCCCGAGCTCCGGCCGCCGGCGCCGCTGAGGCTCGCGGTGGGATTGGGCGCGCATAAGAGGGCACTTGGCGCAATGTAACTCAAAAAACTTTTTTTTATTTTTTTTTACACCATAGCCCTGTGATGGAAGAAGGAAAATGAAGCAATCGGAGATAATGGGGAATTGAATTTGTTTTTTTTTTCTCCTCTCAAGGCGGTGTTTAATTCTTTAATGTAGAAGACGAAGATTTTTTCTGGGTGCAAGAGCTGCATTGATGGTAACTGCTGCTTCCTTGCCAACTGCCGTGACAGCTGCCATTTGCCTGAACGCCCTGCTACCGCTTCTGGTAGTCGGCAACACATGGAGCCTGAGGAAGGCGAACAGAAAACGGCATTCCGGGGTTTGTTTAGTGGAGGCGCACTTCCGGACCAATCGCATCCCGCGAATTTGATGACACGCTAGCCCCGTTACGGGATTTAGCGGGTCGCCGTCCACCTCCACGTTTTGCTTCTTCCCCCGCCCCCATTTTCCGAGGATACATCGTTCCTCACCCCAGCTTTCCGCGCCCGTTGATTTCATCGTCCACCCACTACCGTCGCTTCCGCCATCGCATTCCTCCACGCTCGGAACGTTTGTTATCAAGGGAACCAGAAGAAATAGACGATTCAGCTCCGGTTCGGCTCCCCTGCCCCTCCGCGCGGTAGCCAGGGAGGTTAGCTCACCATGGCCGGCTCCGGCCAGAACGGCATTGATATCCTGTGCGATGCCGCCGGGTCTGACATGCTCCTATCATCACTTTTCTCCCTTGCATCGCCAGCCCAGGACCCGGACCACAGAGGCCAGAATTCTCAAGCCGTACAGCAACAGCAATCGCATCAGGAGCAAGCTGTGGCGCCGCCACCCCAGAAGCAGGGCTCGTCGCGCAGCGGGTCCGCTGTGCCGTCCAAGAGGAAGCTGTCAGATGCATCGCTTTCATCTTCATCCCACGTCTGTCACATCTGCCGGCGCGTATACGAGCGAGCTGACCATCTCACTCGACACCTGAGATCCCACGAGAATGCTCGCCCCTACCAATGCTCGCGCTGTCCGAAGCGGTTCAATCGTGCCGATTTGCTCACCAGGCATGAGACCACCCACGATCGAGATGGTTCCTCCAAGGACCGTCCATTTATCCGGCGCAGCGATCGAGCTGCCGAAGCCTGCCTAAACTGTGCATCCTCTAAGGCAAAGTGTGAGGATCAGAAGCCCTGCAGCCGATGCCGAAGCAAGAATCTACAGTGTCAGATGCCAAGCCGGCGCAGCAATCAGTATCGTACTTCGGACTCCCAGGGCGGCATGTCCCCATCAGAAGCATCGACGATGGCTTCTGCCGTAGGTGTCGATTCTCAAGGGTTTCATTCAGTCGACCCTGGCTACGCGACCAAACCTGCAACAATGCCTCATGTTTCACTAAACCACGCCCACAGTGACTACGAGGGCTCGGCGTTTCTCGGCCATTCGAGTCTGGAGGAGTTTCCAGGTGATATGATGTTCTTTAACAACCCGATGCAAACCGGATTTCAAGATATGGACTTTGGATGGGATCTAGACTTTAACGGATTCACTATCCCGCAGCTGGATGTGACGGGGCCAAGCCCAAAATCCACAAGCACTCTCAACTCTAAGCGCTCACAGCACCACAGCACCCGAGATGTGTCTCGGGGACATGCTGCATTCAAGAGGTCACCATGGATATTTGAGCCAGACATGGTCAAGGACTATGTGCATCGCGAGACTGCTGCATTGACCCTCGACGATGAGTCGCTCCCGGCCTCTTCGACGCTTGAAAAGTTCGCCAGCAACACCAAGACCAAGTTGCAGATGCCCTCTGCGATGCGCGACCGCCTTTTCGCAATGGTCCTGGCTCACAACCCACACCCTCAACGAGTGCCTTCCTTCCCGTCTCTCGAACTTCTCAACTATCTCCTGCAGGCCCATTTTGCCCAGGAAGAGCGCAAGTGCGATGCGCTTATCCACAAGGCATCTTTTGATCCGGCGACGACAATTCCAGAGCTCTTGGCTGCTATCATCTCTAGCGGCGCAACGTACATTTCAGTGTCCTCCATCTGGCAATTCGGACTAGCTCTTGATGAAATTATACGATATGCCATTGCTGGCCGGGTGAGTGATTCATGCTGATTTTCCTGATGCACTGTTTTTCTGCGCACACGCCCGGAGGGACCCACGCACCTCCGTAGCTCTATCGAACTGTGACTTATGTTTCATCTTCAGCTGCTAATGGGCTGTTAGTTTGAGGGATCGAACTGCACGACACGAGATTTAATGACGCTCCAGGCAATGATGCTTCACCTTGACATTGGACAATGGTGTGGATTCAACCGCAAGATGGAGATTGCAGAAAGCTTCTGCCAGCCGCTGCTCACCGTAAGTCTCATGCTCACCGCGACGAGGATCAAGGGCTAATGTGAGGCTAGATGCTCCGTCGGTCTGGGAAAACTTCCTTTTCGTCCGACTCCCCATCACAAATGCCGTCAATGGCCGACTCTCCAGAAGTCTTGGATTCGAAATGGCGGCAGTTCATTATAGTGGAGTCCTTCAAGAGGCATGTAACTTGTCACTTCTGACAGATTTCTTTTGGCTGACCACCCTTCAGGCTAGTCATACACATCTTTTTCCACGACATCCAATCGTCCATTGGTCTTTGTAAGAATCCACTGATGTCGTACAACGAACTTTGTTTCACCCTGCCAGCCGCGCGTGATCTCTGGAAGGCCAAATCTGCGCAGGAGTGGCGGGATCTTTATCTGGTGAAGCCAATCCCTAGCGGCGGAATCCCTCGAGTTGCCGAAGTGACGCAGTGCATGACGATCCTGGATGACCTCGAGCTGTGCATCGACATTGAGCTCTCGTGCACAGCTCTCCTCCACGGATTCTGGGGGCAGATTTCGTCATACCGCGATGCTGTCAAATTTTACGGTTCTGGAGGACCAAACCGGCGTGGCACATCCACACCGCCGTTGTGGCTCAGGACGCAACACCAGGAGCTCTACCGAGACATCGCCGAGTTTGCGAATCAGATCCAGCATTCGCGAAGACCAAAACCGCAGCTAATCATGCTTGCTGAGCTGTTCATGATGATCCTCCATGTGTCACCTGATGACCTCCAGAAGTTTGCTGGTAAGAACGGAGAGGAGGACGCTCGGAGGGCATCGCAGCCGCTGGATTCCTGGTTCATCGCTCCCGAGTCGCGGTATGCTGTTTGGCACGCAGGGCAAGTTTTCCACTGGGCGCGGAAGCTGGCGCCGACGTCATTGCGGGATTTCAATGCCATTGCCGTCTATTTTGCGTGTCTTGTGTTGTGGGCCTATGGTGTAGTTTCTTGCTCTCACTCGACAAACGGGAGATCAGATGAGAAGAACGGCAATGGCACAGCTCCTGACTACGTGCTAGTTGATGGGGCTGAGTCCAGGGAGTCGCGGGCGTTCTTGCAGCTGGATCGCGGTACACCGGCATTGACGATGAACGGGGATGCGAGTTCCGGGACTGAATCGCTATCAAATGCCGGCATGGTTTTGACCATTACCCGGAACCTGTTCCGAGACAATTATCCTGTGCATAACGAGCCTCTCCCGCCTCTCGTTGAGAGCTTGGTTCGGCTCCTGCGAGAGCTGGGATCTGGCACTACAGGCCGAGCTTCCCGTGCTTTAAGCGAGGAACCCGAGACCACGGAGCGGTCGCCATGATGCGTCGGAATATTGTAATGATGTACGGCTTGTACGATAATAACAGTGATGGAGTTTGGGAAGGGGTAAGGCCTGTATTTATTTTCTTGTGTATCAGGGAGGATTAGTTGCACCCAACAGATACCCGCGCGGTTGGAGGCAAATTGAACTTGCATGATTTTGCTACTTCATGCTGCGTATACCTTTTTATATAAATGTAGAAAACATGCTTGTTTTCTTGTTTCGATTTATGACGGAAACTTGGAGCCTTGTTGATCGTGCTTTGCGAACAATGGGTACGACAAGTGGGAACAGTGCTTGGCACTGACTCGACAGAGGCTGCCCACTCGACGATGATTTGCCCAGTCGGCCAGCAAACGCAACAAAAATTACGGGTGTTTGCATTCGCTTCCTTCCTTTAGTTCTCTTGGCAGTCATATAAGAAGATTGTGCTCGGAAAGCATCCTCCTGCTGCATACCGTCCTCGTCAGCTTTCAAGCCACTCCTTGACTCATCCCAAGCAGCCGAAAGAGATTCCCCAAACGCCTGCTTTCGCTCTATTACCTCTATTACTCTGGCGGCCATGGATTCGGTACCAGAGGGCCTGGTTTTCGAGAAGGCCAAGGACAACAACATGATCACTAAACACTTTGAGAGCAACTCTCAGGCCTGGGCAGGGCCTCTTTCGGTGAGCGCGTACCTCAGTCTACAGCACAAGCTGGCCGATACAGCGGCCTCAAAGGGAAGGACTGCCTACTGGATCCTTCGCAAGTCAAACGAGCCGCTGGGCCTCATCTCGAGCTGCACGACGTACATGCGTGATGCTATCATTACTAAGGGCAAGGGCACCCGCGTTACAAAGGCCATTGTTATCACCGACATCTTTACGCACCCCGAGTACCGCATGCGCGGCATGGCGGAGCTGCTGCTCAAGAACCTGCGAGACCACATGGACCGGGAGAACTTCAGCAACGCCGAGTTTAGCATCGTCCACGGGGACCTTCACTCAGGCCTGCTGACTCGACTCGGCTGGAAACCTCAGCCCGGAGCCCAACTTCGCATCTCGGTAGGCCAGCTTGACGGGCTAGAGCGCCGGAACGACAAGACAGTCCGGTATCTCGGTTTCCTGCAGGTGCTCGAGCTCGTGGCCAAGGACGTAAACACCAGCAAGCTCCGCCTCTCGGGCCATCGCGACGGCGCAGCCCACGTCCAGATCCTGCCGTCTGGCCCGCTAACGCGCTGGCACATGATCCGATCGCGCTTGTTTGGCCAGCACCACAGCCGGGGGAAGAGCGACATGGAGGTGCATGGGGCCATCAGCTTCGCGGGGCCGGGCCGGTACGCCTGGGCGTGGTGGGTGCACGACTACCGCGCGCGGCAGCTCTACATCGGGCGCATATACGTATCGCGCCGCACGAGGTTCGAGGCCACGGTGCAGCGGATCCTGGAGGCGGCCGTGGTGGAGGCCTCGGTGTGCGGGATACGGGACGTGGTGGTTTGGGACCCGAGCGAGCAGCTCGCCACCGCCGCGGGCGTGCTCCCCGGCGTGTTTGGCGAAAAGCTCATTGTTGTCCGTGAGGACCGGATGGAGATGGCGCCATGGTTCCGGTGGAAGGGCGGCGATGAGCGGGACGTCACGATGGAGGAGAAAGAGTACTATGCATGGTCTTAAAGAAAGGGCTGTGGAATCGAATTGGGGTAATTGACCAAGATGTTGGAGTGGGGGGATGCCGGTGGGGGTTTGTTTTATGATCAAGTTTGACCAGCATTCAGGCAAGCAGGGTCGCAATTGGTGTATTTTAATCCCAGACTTGTTGACGGATTGAATGTACCAATCCGGTTATAAAAGCATCCAAATGCCAAACAAATCAAAAGGAGAAAAAAAAGCACAGTTAGAAGACGTTTTGCAACCCACCTTTCTAGTTTGAATCTGATCACTTACAGCATGGCTGGATCAATCAGCACACGCATCACAATCCCCTACTAAGTTAACAGTCACGGTGCATTATCCGCCGAGCGGGTAGCTTCCGGAAGCGTCTCCCTAACTAGATCTCGGCTCATTCCAGAGCCAGATCTTCGCCTGCAGTTTCCAGCGGGGCCGACCGTCGGCGGATTTCAGCGCAAAGTTGGTGGGGGCGGGGTAATCGTTCGCGCACCCGCAGGCCTGTCGTTGTCAATGGCGGCCGATTACAAACAATTGACCGAGGAGGGGGTTAGAAATGGACCTGCGGCGGAACTGAATAAAGCCGTCTACACCCGCAACAACTGATGGGATAAAATCTCTGCCGCTCGAAAACCCCCCCCCCCCTCCCTCTTCCGCATTCCTAGAGCAAATCAATCGAAAGCAGCTTCACTCTCTCTAGAGCTTTATCGCGAATTTGCCCCTCTTTCGACGTTCCAATTGCCTGCAGAAGACGTTGTTCAAAGTACCAATACCGCAAACATGGCTGACAGAGTGCACCGCGTTACCATGTTCAAGCTCCCTAACAAGGAGGACCAGGAGAAGGTCATTGGGCTGTACAAGGTCCTCAACGAGAAGCAGAGCAAGGTGGGACAGCTCCCTTACTCTTCCCCTTCCCCTTTCCCGCCCCCTCGCCTCTGCAAGCCTCACATCGCTAACGGGTAACACAACGAAAACAGGACGGAAAGCCTTACATCCTGTCCATGGTCTGCGGTGTCCCCGAAGAGGACGCCCGTACCCAGGGTTTCACCCTCGTGGCCAAGTCCGAATTTTCCAGTCTGGAGGACCTCAAGTACTACGACACCGAGTGCCCAGCCCACGACGGCCTCAGGCAGGTAGTCAAGGTGATGAAGGCGGAGAACAGAGTGGAGGGCATGTTGACGGTGTTCTTCAAGCCCTCCGTCATGGGTGGCATTGACAACATCAAGGCCTAAAAGCGGCCGAATGTATATTACGCACTGTACCAAAAAAGATTAAGAGGATAAACAGCAATCAAAATCCAGGAATAGAGCATCGCTGAGAGCGACCCCGCCGCTGTCCGGGATATTGATTGATTGCTGCTTTTGTGTTGTTGTTTTCTGTGCTACTTATTGAGCCAGGTCGTTTGAGTTTGCCTATTTGTCCCCGCTTACCGGCCTATGGTTCTAGCTCGCCGACTATTGACCACGAACACTAACACTGTTAACCCCCCCCCCCCTACTCCCACCCCTGAGCGGCCAACTTGCTGGCTATGCCGACGTTTGTATCTGCCAATTCAGATCCAGACAGGTCGTGGCCGAGGGAGCTAGACGCCTGGAGGATTGGGTTTTTATCACGGTACATGGTGAGCAGGATACGGGTTAGGCTTTCTGAGCCGGGTTGTTCGGGTGCCAGTTGTGCGTGGAACGCGGTACAAGAGTCCTTGTGTAATCTCGGATGACGTCCGAATGCAGGGCTATCGGCGACATAAGCCGGCGCTGGGCGGCATATCGCAGCCGAGATGTTTGCAAACCGGACAGGCTCGGAACAGAGATACTACTTGACGGCTACGTGTGGGTATAGTGTAACGTGTAGGTGAATGGTGGTCAGCGCCGCGCGGATCTGGGTGGAGGAGTAATATCGCTGGAAGCGTCGCCAGCGTTTCCAGGACATCTTGTGCGACGGCCAGCTGCCGATTTAAGTGGGACTCATGAGGCCATTTCGCCGCTTCCAAACCGCGCCGTTCGTTGTTTGCTACCTGTTGTTTGCCGTAGTAGGGCAGGATCCCGTCGGATGGGCTCGGGAGCTTCAGCGCTGAGCTGGTGTGACGGAATCGCGGGGCCCACGTACGGCACGGACGGACATGGGCGTCAACACGGGAGCTAATCCGGATGCAGCATTCACGGGATGGATGATGATAAGGATGTAAGGAACACTGGTCGCTTAGCCTTGTCTCACAAAAATAAAATGAGGCGAAGAAGTCTGTTTTTTGGGAGCTGTCACATATCATGGCAATGAGGGGTGGCGGTGAGGATGGGGGCATGTAACGGTCGTTGAGACAACTACGACGGGGCTTTGGCCGTGTCCGCCGTCACTCGGATCGGCGATGGGCCATCTCCCGTTGCCATGTAGCTTGTGACACCTTGTGCTAGCTGCCTGCTCGGGGAGTACAGACACGCAGGTTCCGGTTTGGAGAATGGTATCATCGGTGTTAAGATTGTGAGCTGAGATGTAATTCGCCTATGATCCGACAAACGAGCGGCTCGCAAACGCCGGCTGTACAACCCGGTAGACATCCCGAACCGTGCAAACCGCCTTCACGAATGGCACAACACATCCCGCGTCGCAATCAATTCTGAGGCGGCCCAACTCAGGATCATCTGACTGAGCCCAAACGCTCTTTTGACCAGATATTCTTGGGTATAAAAGGTTGACTTCCCTCCTCATCGATTTCGAAAAGATTCTTGCAACAACACAACACCAACAACACCTTATATATAGTCCCACAGCTGTGGAGGCGGGAGCCAGCGCTCTCAGCCTATCTGTCTGAGACAAGGTCTGGGGCAAGGGCTTCCACAATAGTCGTCCCGACTTACTGGTCCTGCGGCAGAGCTATGCCAGTGGACAGATCGGGGGCAGAGATCATGGGTAAGTAAAGCTTTCAGCAACTCGCTTGTCTCTATTTACTGACTGCTTGCAGAAAAGGCGATACGGCGCTGCCGTTCGTGAGTAAGTAACGCTTTCAGTAACTTACTTGTCTTCATTTATTGATTTCTTTTTTGCAGACAAAGCAAACGGTACTGCCGCCTATGATCGGCAGGGCAGCCATCAGGTAAGTGTCATTTCCCACATGTCCTTCCGTGTCTTAGTTTCCTGACTCTTTTTTTTTTTTTTTTGCAGAGAGGTTTGGCTGTGAGCATTCAATACAGCACCTATGAAGCGGAGTCACCGGTCGAGCAAGTCTCACCTTTAATATCCCACTTTCTTGTCCCTCTTTACTGACTCTTTTTGCAGAACCAAGCACTGGCGGCACTGCTGCTCATGAACATCAGAGCTCCTCTTTTTCTGACGCCAAAGTTTACTTTATTCCGCGGACTGTTCTCCGCTGGTTTTGCCTTCTGAGGTGTCAATGCAAGCATTCTATGCATCAGATTCAGACTTGGAAGGTAATGTGACTGTTGTGCTCAGAAGAAAGCAATCGCAGCCATTATCTGGGATGAAGAACAGAGCCATCTGTCAGGTAAGTCACCCTTTCAATTCTGCACTCAATTGCCTGGTTTGCTTACTTTTCTTCGTAGAGAACCACAAAATTTTGGTTCGGTCTTGACGGATGAAAGACGGCAGGTAGGTGCTCCCGCCTCGATCCTCTCTTCGACATAGCTAACCTGTTGCTCTTGCTAGCCTATTGCTGGCTTGGGGTCCATCGGTCTGGCCCTAGAGACCAATTCTATGGCGCCTCTTCTAGGACCAGAGCCTGACTCTTTGTTCGTTACTAGGCCTACCCTACGAGATGTCACGAGTACTGGCATCTCGAAGGCTCGTCTCGGACTTGCGCTTTAGAGAATTGGGATCATTGCGATTTCTAAGATATTTTTCTTTCTTCGCCATGGCTCAGATCCCACGGCGCTATCTCTCCTTGCCGTGCCTTTCATACCTTGCGCCCGCCTTTTCTACCACGTCCACTTTGCGCTCCCTTGCATGCACGAGCGCCTGTAAGTAGTGTTGGTTCTGCCGTGAAGAAAACCTACTAATTGCATGATTGCATTCTCAAGCGACAAACTGGAATTTCATTTCAACCAAAAGGTCTTGGCTGAAATGCCAAACGATGGTATTTTCTTGCACTCGAAAGCTCGTTCTCGTGTCCCTGCCATTGCTTATGTCGATATTTCTCGCCTCAACCTGCGTCGTGACGATTCCTTCAATAAACGACCTGTTCCACTCGATTCGACCGCGAAGGTCGTAACTGCAGTTTGGGAAAATTACAGGCGCCGCATTCAACCCGAAAACGAGTTGGAAGATCCATATTTTGTAGCCCTTATGATCAGTCTCGCCCAACTGAACAGCAAGAAGATCCCAGCATCATCCAGCTGGTTGATGTGGACAGACACGATCACTTTACTGATCGGCGGCTTTGACCCAACCCATTTGTTGTCTTTTGGACGGAGAGCCGAACTTCTCTGGAAGCAGACCCTCTTATGACTGGCTTTGAACAGCCGAGACCAAAGCCTGACTGTTTTATTCATTTGGATGGATAATTACGTTCGTTCATGCTCGAGTCAACGCCCCCTATCACTTGCCTCGAACTACCGAGACTATAAGGCCGTGGCCTCACGCATTCTGAAAGAGGTTCACCACCCCCTACCATGAACCAGTGGCATTATGCCTCTGGTGTGGAGCAACCACCGCTTGAATGCATCCTTACAAACGTGCGAAAACAATACTCGCTTAACTCCCTCGCCAAAAGAGGCGAGCTGTAGAGGCCGAGGCGGGGCACGATTTCATCTTGCGACCACACTGCTCGAATAGTTGGTATTTATCAGCGCAGCAATGTCACCAGTACTCAGCTACATCGAAGATGTGGTCAGTGCCGAGACAGGCATTGCTATGATCGATTTTGTCCGCATGACTCGGATTGGCTTGGGCAACGAACTACCCTACCCAGCTACCCCCGGTCTATTGCGACAATAGTTTGCCACGATCTGAATAAGCAAATACTGCGCTCTCTTATGGTCTATTCTCTCTTCACATTCTGCTAACATGGGATGCTGTGGCTGCCCGTTCAATGGTCTTGCAACAGAGACGAGAATGTAGTAACCACACGGCTTCAAGATCCACATCCTGGGATCAGAGAGGCATCAATGAGCAGCATTTATATGATGGTCCTTCGTAATCCAACCCAAACTGCCCGACGCGCATCACACAGGGCTCAGCTCCGCCTGCACTCTTTCCCCGGTAGTCCAAGAGGGCTTTGGCGACTAGTCCCGTTCACCCTTGAGTCGAGCCGGCTGTTTTGCCTTTGGCTCGACGTGGATCATCCTATGATGGCCACCTTCACTCGGATAGGGACCCCGGGACTCAAAAAAACTGGCTCATGTTCTACGACTGCCAGCGACATCAGCCATGTCCTCCCCCATGGCGCAACACCGGTTCGGAATACCATCCCTCTCCATAAACTCACCCAAGCTCGCCCAAAAAAAAATGGTCCGCAGATGCACTGCCCGCGCTTTAAAGCAGCCTTCACTTCCATCGGGCAGTGTTTGGATTTGTTCGCCCCATTTGTTTTCCCTCGTCACACCAGCTGTGTTCGATTGTTATTTTCCGGCAACCCTGATGCTTCTGTCCAAATGAGTCTGTGACCATATTTCTTTTTTTTTTCCCCTTCTGCCCAATTCGATTCCTCCCCCTGGCGGGGTGCCTTCCAACGGGGGCCATTGAGTGCAGCCAACAGCCAAAGAATTGCTGTGAGAGGCAGTGACAAGTATGCAAGAGCAGCAACCTTGTGACTTCTTCACAGCAAGATGCTTTTTCGACACAGACTGTTAGGTAATACCTATAGTCAAAGAATTGCTCCGCAAAGCAATTGAAAACATCCAAGACAAGAAATCGTCTGAAAAAAAGAAAGGCGGCGATAGATTCGCTACTAGAAGCCTACGACCTGAGGAGAACACAAATGTAAGCAATGTTGGCTCTACAAAGTAACCGAAAATAGCCAAGACTATGAGTCTTGTGGGAAAAGGAAGACGGCAATAGAGTCACTCTTAGAAGCATACGGTGTCAGAAGAACAGAAATGTAGGCAATGTTGACTCTAGAGCCAAGAACACACGCTGATCTTGACAGAATCAATTTATTACTCGCAATAACAGGGCCGTTGAGTCGCTCCTGAAAACATATGGTGTCAGGATGACAAACATGCAAGTAATGTTAACTCTGGCGCTAAGAACACACCCCGGTTCCGACGAATCAACCTGGCACTCGCAACGCCAGGGTCGGTTCGTAGAAGAGCGATAAAGCTATCTCTTCTGAATCTGCTGTATTCTCGTTGCTCGCTGATGATGATAGCAACCAAGATATGTTGGATGGCCAATATGCAAGGCACATTCCCAGGGCTCCTCGTCACTTTCCTGCGGGCCCATATAGGGTCCTTGGTCTGACCATGGCGAGAGATTTATTCTTCCTATCACGGTTGACTAAAAGGTCAAAGTCGAGGTAAATCCGCGACTCGTCCCGGATGAAATTATGTGGACTGTTGCGCCACCGTGTGTGGTGATTGACCAGACTGGGTATTACCACATTACATTTACCCGTCTGTCTCTCACCATGGAACCATGCGCACTGGTTTCCCATGCTATGCGAATTTATCTGGAACAGATCCTATCCTGCTCTTGACGCTCTTATTGGGCCATGAGTTGTCGAAGCTATTTGTCTATTTTTTTTGGACCTTTACTATCATCATTGTTACTATATCACTTGCGCTTAGTTCTCGACCGCTGGTTCCTTCAAGAAGCGACGCGCCTCTCCCCGTTTTGGAGAGCAACATTCATTGTCAGAGGTGGATGAAATGGCTCTAACCCTCCCAAAACAGCTCCTCGAGCTCCGGAAGCGGGCCTATTGGGTCGGCTGGGCTGTGCTGGTGGAGGGCGGTACTAGTTTGTGTTTTGCCATTGGCAGGTGTACTATAGCAGGCGACGATAAACATGTGGTCAACTATCGGAGCTGTCCGCTCGCTAGCAAGGTTATGTCTGGCAAAGTCTATTGTTTGTACGAAGAGGGTTCTGATTCGCATGCTCGGTCCAACGTGGAACCTCGGTACAATATTGAGGAGGGATTTGTCGTTGCGTTACTTTTACTTCTATTGCGCGCGCTGAGAGAGAAGATGGGCATGTTGGGCAAGATTTGGGGATCGAACTGAAGGAGGAGATGGAGCTTCTCTATTTCAACGCCGCCGAAATGCGACTCGACCAACGCCGCGAACTTCAACGCCGCCGAAAATATGCGGCAACCAACTTCCCGAGTCCATTTCTCGCGCCTTTGGTGCCTCTAGCACTCGGGCGATTCGTCTTAGAAAGAACCATGTTTTTACTATTTTTGGGAAACACTACTCCAACTATTGCCAAGATTTGGTCAGGTTTGTGGTCTGCTCAACCAGGGCCACCATGTCATCGCTCACGCCGCCTTTTTCTCTTGGGGATTCATGTCCTATAACACCGACGTGCAGGGGTCCCAACACGAAGGCTGGGCCAGAAAGAGCAATCAGCTAATATTGGCTCGTTTGGCTTCTTGGCCTTATTCACCGTCGACTGAATCAAGGAGCGTTTCTTCATTCAACAATGATGAGAATTCCCTTGGACTTAGGGGGGCTTGATCCAACAAGATCGATTCACATTTGCATTTGGCTACCACTTTGTTCATAAATACAGGCTGGGGGATGGTTGGGCAGGATGTCTGGGGAAAGAAGAAGGTTGTTTTTTATGTTAAAAGTAAATGTTGGGATGTATGTTTCTAGATGTGGTGTCGGAGAAGGGGAAAGTAACCAATGTACTTCTTTGTTTCCGTGACAGGTTTTACTACTGGGTGTGCTGTCAGTGTTTCTCTCTGACTTGGCAGGTGAAACAAAGAGTGGGGGTTGTCGGGCTGGAATACGATGGTGCTAGCCAGCTACATAAATTTACAGACCCGATTCACATTGGGGAAATACTAGACTCCGGCACCCCGACCGTATAGAGATCTAATCATGTCACTCAGAATACAGGAAAAAGTTCCGATCCCGTTCATTAGTGTTGAGCTTATTAGCGCGTTGCCGATTTTGAGGGGGTGGGTCAGGTTTAGAGAGGCCGCCGGATCTTGCATGAAACGGAGGGTATCTTTGCAGTGCTGAATCTGACGGATGTGAAGAAGGGGGAAATCCTCCATGATGGTCGCATATCACATGTGCTGTGTGCCTTGCTGCGAAAGAACAAGATGATGATGAAAAAAATAATGAGGCGCAGGCCAGCACACAGCCAGGCCAGCACACAGCAGTGCCAGGGCGCGCGCCTGTGCACCAAAACAGGCCTGTCTCGGGCAAACGATTGGACACTGCGTCACCGTTCACTATGGAGGGGCCCCACCCGCCGCCACCGTTTGTCGCCCAGAACCGGTTTCTGTTCGTCTTCGCGCTCTTTGCACCCTTCGCGCCCTTCGCATCATGACGCAAGCGCCGCGTTCCATTGGGCGGTTGCGCTTGCCGCTGTCTTGGAAACTCGTCCTTTGTTTCGGACCATGATGTGCGCCCGGGTTCTCGGGCCAATCACTCGGCCCCGTCCGCTGCTTGTTGACGCCGTCATTCACCACCCCCTCCTCCATGAAGGAAAGCCTGGGGCGGGCCGGGGCTGGCTCTCACAGTTCCAGCCTGCGATGGTCCCTGTACTTGCATCGCATCACTGTTGATGGTGGCCACCTATTTATGTACTCGCATGCCCGCAGATAAGGCGGCCATCTAGTCTGAACTTGCCATTAAGAGAGTCTGTCCATTCCTTTTTCTGATTTCTTGTGTGCACTGTTTCCTCAGCTTTGGTTCGACGTTGAACCCATCCATCTATCCATCCATCCCATCGTAACAAGCCACAATCCAACCGCCACCATGCTGTCGAGGTTTCTCGTCCTATTTCCCCTAGTCCTGGCCCTTGTGGCCTTTGTGCTGTCCAACCTTTGCCTTTTCGCTGGTCGAGACAAGGGCTTCATGGAAGATTATGCCATCGCGAGGGTTCGTCTACTTTTACACCTCGGCAGTTGCCTGCCTACCTTGGGTCAGCTAACAAAGTCGTATAGTTGAACACGTCCATGCTGGGCCACAACATGCTGGACACCAACAGCAGCTCCTCCTCGAGTGACAGCAGCAGCAGCAGCGATGACGACGCCAGCATCTGGGATAAAGTTGAAGACAAGTGGAACGAGATTGAGAACGACATCACCAATGAGATCAACAACATCACCGGCGAAATCGCCGACCAGCTTGCTGAGACGCTTGGCATCTCCGAGTGGTACTCGTTCCACATCATGGACGCCTGCGAGGGCTTCTACAAGCCCAACGCAACATCTCCCGGTGCTGGTTTCAACGTCACCAACTGCACCGCGACCCTCCCTAACAGTGCGTCTTCTCCACTACACCTGTGTTGTTCACCGCACAGCCGCTAACACGCTGCAGATCGCTTCAACCTCACCAAAATGCTGGACAAGGAGCTCAAAGTTGGACCGTTTGAACTTTCCCTCGCTGACCTGGGCTGGCACGACGGGATCCAAGATGCCCTCGACACCCTGAACGACGCCCTCATGGCCCTGTTTGTCATCTTCGTGCTTACTATCGGCTTCTCGGGGCTTTCCATGCTTGGCTGTCTTGTCGCCTTCTTCCTTGCCGGACGTCCCTGGGTCACAATCATGAACCTGACCATTGCATCTCTCGGCTCCCTGTGCCTCCTGATTGGCAGCATCGCCGTGACGGTGGCCGCCCACAAGGGCGTGAGGACGGTCAATAAACTCGGCGACGACATTGGTCTTTCAGCAACCAAGGGCAACAAATTCATCACCATCATCTGGATAGCTACTGGCTTCATGCTTGCCGTCACCATGTACTGGGCAGCGCAGATGTTCCTAACCAAAAGACAGAAGAAGCGAGAGTGGAAGAACCGCAAGGGCAGCCTTTAAGGTGCTCACCTTGCGCGCCCCCCCCCGCGCATGCATGCACCTGCGCGGCACAGATATGTTTGATTTAACGTGTTTTGAATGATGACGGCTAGACTATGAATTGAAATACACAAACAGCAATGTAGCGGAAGGGGAAAATGAAATTTGACAGTAATGGATTGGGTATGATACCAGATTATTTTGAAGCGTATATCGAATGTCATTTCTTTGGATACGACTTGAACCGTTTCCTAACTCCACAAGGAGGAGTCCCGATATGGGATACTGATCCCTTTCAGAAATAACCTAGCTAAAAACTAGCTGATTGAGATGGCTGGCCTATCTCAAAAGAAACTTTTATATACATAATTCTGACTCTCGTCCCTACATATATATATATATATATATGTATTGATCAAAAGCGAAGTGCCCATCAGTTATATACCTGCCGTGTAATCAATGCATGCACACTGGGGCATTGTCATGCATGAGATGATCAGAGCTGACGACTGATCGTACGTGCTCTGTTGCAATGACACTCGACATGTCCCAGCCCAACGCCTCATCAACGTGAATGGCAGCGCTGCTACCGCCCCGCTCTGGTCAATGATTGTAACAAAGGCGCTTACTTTTCCATCGAGGTCATAATGTCCAGAAGAAAGAAGGGGGAAAGTTAGTCACAAAAAGGTGGTCTTCAAGTAAATGCCAATATCAAGTCTTATTCTCATTGTTTTAGCTAAAGGGGGGGGACGCGTTCACCTGATAATCATTGAAAAGCTGTATTGTGCACTATGACCAAGCCGAGACAGCGCGCAACCATTCGATTCTCTCGTCAAACGCATTCTCGTCAGTCTTTGACAACGTGTAGCAATTTGGGGAGGGTGGTGGCCTTGTCATCCAACATGCATTCATTCATTTCACCTATTTAGCACGAAAGATATTGAAAAAAAAAAAAAAAAAAAAAAAAA
>KV875229.1:2041418-2092369 GCA_001879505.1 Calonectria pseudoreteaudii
AAAAAAAAAAAAAAAAAAAAAAAAGCTCCATCATGTTTCGTCAAAGAAGCCACGCAACCACGTCCTATTCTGGTTGGTACATACTCCTCCCCGCAATGTCAACACATCAACTTCATGACACTCTTGCAACGCCTGATGCACTCCCAATTTTAGTATAGCAAAACTATGCAGAATGACGCCCACCGATATGATGAACGCGTCGCCAAGATGGAGAGAGAGAAATGCATATAGTACACAGCTAAACGGGAGGAGAAGAAGACGAAGCATGCGCGACACCGGTCAGCTCGGTTCCTGAATCACTGCCTCGGCGAGATTGCGCGTCCTCCTTGTCCCAAGAGGTGAGTCTCTCGAGAGGAGTTGGGTGTCTCTCCAGGGTAAACAACGCGATGACGACCATGGCAGCACAAACGAGCACCATGGCCTTGACCTCTTCCACAAAGGCACCGGCGTACACGTCCCTGATAAGCTCCTGGCGGTCTGGTGAGAGGTTCAGAGCAGAGAGGGGTGAGCGATGCAGGTTCTCCAGCTCATCTGGCGTAAAGCGAGAGCCGAGATGCGAGTTGGCGTGTTCGTTGAATATGACTGTGCACACCGATAGCCCGATGCATCCTCCGAGGACTCGGGCTTGAGAAACGGCCCCCTGGGCTGAGGCAAGCTCGCTGTGCTCCGCAGCCATGATACTTGTCATGATGGTTGCGCCGGAAAAGGAAAGGCCTACGCCTAATCCGAAAACGACCTGGAACCCGTACTGAGCCGTGACGTTGGCGTGGGGGTCGCCCGGCGTCAGCATCAGACCGACGCCGAGCAGCTGTAAGCAAGATGCTCCCAAGAGGGTGAAGGAGGTATTGTTCTTCTTGCTGGAAATGGCACCGCCCAAGAATGATCCGATGGCGCAGGCACCGAGCAAGGGAAGTATGTGCAATCCGGCCATGAGGACACCCTCTCGATTCACGATCTGAAATCGTTCTGGGATCACTATGGACAGCGCAATGTACGGAAATCCTGTGAACATGGTCACACTCGATCAACGTTAGGGGGGAAAGATTGAGAAAGCAAGACACCAAGATGGAAGACTTACAGAAGGCCGGCGGAATAGACACGACGAAGCATGAGGCGGATTGGGAAGATTGGCTCGATCCGCCGGTACCGCCTCGTCTCCAGAAACACCTCCCAGCAGACAAACACTACCCAACTGACGCAGGAGATGGCGAGTGCCGAGATGATTTCCCGACTGTCCCAGGAAAACGTTTGTGAGCCGGCTTGCTGAATGGCAAACACAAGAAACCCCGAGCTGCTCAGAAGCGTCGTACTGCCGATGAAATCAATGCTCGTGAATGCCCTCCAGGAAAAGAAGTGCGCGGCGTCTTCATGCGGCCAAAAGTTTGTAATGCACAAGATCGTCACCAGGCCAAACGGGATGCTACACAAGTCAGTTACAGAGTGTGAGAATCTGACCGAAGACCTACTTCATGTTAAACAGCCACCTCCAATCAGACACTTGAGAAATGGCACCACCGATGATAGGACCTAGCACGAAGGCGACAGCCAGAGTCGCTCCGACCATGGCCCCGATCAGGCTTGGCCGATGGGACGGCCCGACTTCGACGAGGCCGATCTGGGTGAGGCTATACAGCCCGGAAGCGCCCATTCCTTGGAAGGCCCGGCAAATAATCCTAGATGCTGTCAGCCAAATGACTTCCCGTGCGAGAGACATCAAGCATACAGCGCAGTCATGCTCTTCGCAGACCCGCATCCCTGCGAGAAGCCCACAAACACCACCCACGATGCCACGAGCATGTTTCGTCGTCCATAAGTGTCGCTGAGCTTTGATACACAAACCGCAAACCCTGTGACTTTGTCAGATTCGGTTCTTAGCTCAGCACATCAGATCTGAGATGACTGTACCCATGTATGTGAGAAGATAGGCCAGGACGATCCACGGCGCATTGACAAAGTCATTCAGGTCTTCCGAGACGGTCACGAGCGAAGTCGACACGATCGATGTGTCGAGGCTGGAAAAGAGCAGCCCCATGAGCAATCTGTAAGAAAATCAGTATCAATATCAACTACGTCAGGTGATCGGTATTCTGACGATAATACAAGCACTACCTGCCGAGGTCCTGTCACCGCATGCTTCTGTATCCCAAGCGTGGATGTTGAAGGCCGACCATGTTCATCTCCTTCATCACCGATAGCCATCCGTCCAAAAGATGGATCAGGGTAAGGAAGCGATGTGGATTGGTCATTTGTCATTATTCTTTGGTGCCAAAGAAGGAGAGGCTAGTATCTCGAAATGTCTATCACGATTCGTCAGAGTAGAGTTGATGAGGGGGTGAGATAGGCGCAGAAAATTGGGTGGATTGCTTCAACGGCGCGGCCAACTTGACGAAAAGACGATGGAATCCAACATACAAGGTCAGCTAAACAAGGAACTTTTTTGTTTTTTTATCTTCGGGATAAAGGAATGGGAATTCGCCTTTTTTTCATCCCTGAAGTTCCAGGTCTCTCTCGGCAAAGGAAACGACGAAATAGCCAGCTCCCCGTCGACTTGGCGATGAACATGGTTTCTTTTGAGACAAACTGCCGAAGGAGGCAGTTGGAAACCAAGCCCCTCCCCCCCAGCTGAATCCCAGGTGACGGGAGCAAATATGTATTCGAGACATGCGGCGCAGAGGTGACACGATGGGCTCGCAAGGTGGTCAGCTCGGTTGCATCATCCTCAAACCTGCTCGTCTAGCGAATGACCGCTGGGCTCGCCGGCATGAGATTTTTTCTGACAGTCACACCGTAAAGGAGGGAGGCAAGGCGATGACGGGTGCTGTGTGACCCAGACGTTGCCTCTGCGCGAGACAAAGGTGTCCGAGACTGCGGTGTGAGTCGCACACCGGATTACGGACCATAAAATCTACACTTTTCATCTTGGTTTCCGCAACAGTGATGCCAAAAAAAAACCACCCATCTACGTGATATAGAGATGCCGACAGAATACAATTGTGCTTGCTTCTCTTTGTCGCGGAGGTTGTGACAAAGCCCAATTCCATGCCCAACCCTTCACCTCAACCACGACTCCTCGCTGAGCGCGGCCAAGCGCAGAGGACCCAGCTGCAAGCACCCGGTTGTGTTCAGGTAGCACATGGCGCCAGTGTAAAACCTAGGCGGGCTTTGTCCGTCTGGGTGGATGGCCATCCCGCTCGAACCGTGCCGCATTGCCATTCCGGTCAATGGTGCGAGAAGTTCATGACCAGGAAGCGAACAACGAAGCCCCTCTTACCCGCACTGCTGGCGGAGCCACCAACCATTCGCCGGGGTAGCGGACTAGTGCTGTGGGATAGACTCGAACGCGTGGCTGCTCTGCACCAATATGAGGTTCTCGCAGACATATCTTTCCCGCTACAGCTGTAGCTAAGATGCCGGCTGTCGGATTTGTACAGAAACCAACAGCAGGACCCAGCGAATGAAGCAAGTCCTGGGGTGCCGAGCACCAATGCGGATGGTGACTAAAACTAGTGAGCGCGTGGCCAGAGGACAAGCTTGCATTGCATGTCTAGTTACCTGAGGTTCGAGCGGCAGGTTGCGCCTGTACGGCTTCCTGTGTGTTCCCGTAAGTCGGTCGGCCCAATCCACAAGCACGCTTTTCAAGTTACCAACGGAAGTGGGGAAGAATTATGTGCATTGTTGGGAGAGGATGCCGGCAGGTGGGAAATTGTTGGCTTTCTCGTTCCTTTTTTTTTTGGTTCCCTTAAATTTCTTTGTTCGCTCTTCGCTCTCTCGGCTGTCTGTGTGTCTGAAATTGAGCTTTTCGAGTTGACTCAGCGATGGTGGTTGAGTGTTGCAAGATGGGGAAAGGCTTTTGAATGGACCGCGGACCAACATGCAGCAAGGATCTACAACCACGCCCCCCTCTCAGTTTTGGCTCTGTCTATCAACTCGATGGTAAGCCCCGATGGGCAGGAATGTGCCAGAGCTCGAGCCAGAGCTGTAGGGATTGCTCGGGGCCGCCTGTCAAGTGTCAGATCCACATGGCCAAAATAGCTGTGACCTCTGGCCTGTGGCCGGGGTTGATTCCCGTTAGCTTCTCGGTGGCGGAGGACACCATCTGCATCTAACAAGGCGTCCCGCCCAAAGTGTTGGTTCGAAACGCGAATGGGCGTCCTGCGTTGGCAATCCTATTTGCAGCGGCTCGTCCCGCGCGGGGCGTGCTGAATAATTAGGCAAACACCTCGTGTCCTTCTCTGTGGTCTTGGTGCCCGCCATGTCCTTCGTGCCGTCTCTCTCGGAGAATCAACACCAACACCTTCTTCAGCCACCAGTGGGCCTGATGACCACCCTCCCGCCCAGTCGGCGCACGCACGCTCCGGCAGGTTCCAACGGCATCCCCCTTCTGCTTCCTTTTGCCGCAGCCACAGACAAGCTGAGGTCGCTTATTCGCCCTGCGAGCTGGGGCAGCGTGGGAGCGGCGTGGGAGCGTCCTGCGCCTATCTCTCTCTGCTCAGCCATGCCGTCGGGCAATAATCTTGTCTCCCCGAGGCATCTCACGAGACGACAAGTGGCGCCCCCGTTGGTACCGTTGGCACTGTTCAACGGGTCCTGTCAGGTCGGAATAGCTCATCCTAGCGTTTCTGCATTCATGTCGTCATTAGTGGGAAAAAGGAAAGAGAAATGCTCCCCCCCCTCCCCCCTTCCTCCGATTCCAGCTGAGTACGAACCCAGCTCCGTGACAAGGCTTGTGACACTCCATGAGGCTCATCATCGCTATCATGTCCCAATTGGGCCTGAACGACTCAAGGCGCAAACGTCGTCAGCTCTTCTCTCGGCCATGTCCGAGGAGGCATTGGCACCAAAGTCCCCCGTAGCAACCCCCCTGGTCGGGGTCGGCAACGACCCGGTGCATTAGATGCTGCAGATGCCACGTCGAAATCTTCTATTTCTGCTCGCTCGATTGCAGCTCACAACGCGGTCTATTTGCAGATCATGAGCACCTTGTGAGCGTTCTAGATCTACCTTCCCTGTCGTTGCTCCCCCAGCTTATGTCTGAGCCTATCCGCCACTAGCGACCAACTGCAGCAGGAAGCACGTTTTTTTCCTGTCTTCACATGCATCATTCAGGTCCATCACCTCAGCCTAAAAGGATTGCATAATGACTGCCTTGCCCTGAGGGCCCGTGTCCTGCTCTTACCCGCATCTCCGTGAGGCGACTGGTCCTTGATGAGCCCTGTTTGCTCCCCATGCTAAGCAAACACTCGTCAAACACTTGTGATGTTCCGTGTAAAAGAAAAAGATCAAAACCTTCCCCCCCGTTCAAGGAATCTACTTTGTTCACCGCTGGTCCTTCAAATGCCTCGGCCTCTCCTTGCGTCCGCCCACCAGAAGGTCCCGACCTAAGCTGGCTTCAAGTTCGTATGCGGAGTTGGTGACTATTGATCAATAAGACCCCTAGTCGGCACGCCTTGCAGCGAGGAGGTGCGTGAAGAACCCACACCACCTATCCACAGATACTCCATCTCTGGGCATGTTACCCACACAACTATTGCAGGACGTTTGGCGCTTATGCAAACCCGTCAATCTGTAGGCTCATCTCGGTCCTGCTATTGGCTTCCTAGGACACCATCAGGTTGGTTCGCCTGCGTGCTGAGAAGTGCTCCTGAGGTCACTTGCTCAAGACATAAGGTTCGACGTCTCCCCCGATTTCCATGGAAGTAATCAGAGCAAATCCAAGAGGCTGTAGCTGAGAAGTTCTTTGAACAAGTGGCTGAAGTCTCACCCACCACGGGGTCTCCTAAGCCATCACCCCTTCTTTGATGGCCATGAGCACACCGAACAGCTTCATTATACCGCTTCTAAATACCACCAAACAGCTTCAGTGGTCTTTGTTTGCGTCCTTGCCGGACTGTCGGCCAGTTCCAGCGTCATAGATCTTTGTTCCTCCAATATCTGGCAGTGATTCACTGTCAACCTTACGGTTCCTACCCCAATAATCACTCCATCTTGGTCCCTTCTTCCTTCTTGCGCAAAATACCCCCCATTGTATACCCTTTCCTGCTCAATCAATTGCCTCATTAATCCCCTTTTATTACATTCACAAACCAAACGCCTCGATGGATGATATTGCTGTCATCGGCTTGGGGCTGCGGTTCCCTGGAAACGCCAGCTCCCCGGAGGAGCTGTGGAAAGTGCTAGAGCGCGGCGAGTCTCAATGGTCTGAGTTTCCCAAGGACCGTCTCAATATTGACGGCTATTTTCACCCTGGTGGTGACCGTCAGGGCAGCATCTCGTTTCGGGGCGCCCACTTCCTCAAGGGCGACTTCGCCGCCTTCGATGCCCCTTTCTTTTCGGTAGCCGCAGAGGATGCCAAAGCCATAGATCCTCAGCAGAGGATCCTTCTGGAAGCATCGTATGAGGCTCTAGAAAATGCCGGAATTCCAATGGAGGATATCGACGGCAGTGACACTGCCGTCTATGTCGGATCTTTTGTCAAGGACTACGAACAAATCTGTCTCAGAGATCCTGACTGGCAGCCCCAGTATGCTGCCACTGGAAATGGCATCGCCATCATGGCGAACCGCATTTCCTACTTCTTCAACTTGCACGGCCCCAGTATGACCCTCGACACGGGATGCAGTGGCAGTCTCGTATCGGTTCACCTGGCGGCCCAGAGTCTTCGGTCTGGTGAATCGTCTCTCGCAATTGCCGCCGGCGCTGGCATGATCTTAACCCCAAACACCATCATGCCCATGACTGCTCTCAACTTCCTTAGCCCTGACGGAAAGTGTTTCACTTTCGATGCTCGTGCCAACGGCTACGGACGAGGAGAGGGTATCGGAGTCGTCGTCCTCAAGCGGCTCTCCGATGCACTTCGTGACAATGACACGATCCGCGCCGTCATTCGAGGCACAAGGGTCAACCAGGACGGCCACACCACTGGAATCACGCTTCCCAGCAAGGAAGCTCAAGTTGCAAACATCAAGGCCATCTACAAGTCAGCAGGCCTTGATTTCAACCAAACCGCTTATGTCGAGTGCCACGGGACAGGCACTCAGGCAGGTGATTGGCGAGAGCTCAAGGCCATTTCGGAATCACTCGGCTCAACGCGATCAATAGACAACCCTATCGTCGTTGGGTCGGTAAAACCAAACATCGGTCACCTTGAAGGAGCTGCCGGTGTTGCAGGCTTGATCAAGGGCGTCCTAACCCTCGAGCACGGCAAGATCCCTCCCAACATCAACTTCCAAAAGGGCAACCCCGACATTGACTTCGAAGAATGGAGGGTCAAGGTTCCACTCCAAATGCTCGACTGGCCACTTCCTGGCCTTCGCCGTGTCAGTGTCAATTGCTTCGGCTTCGGCGGTACCAATGCCCATGTCATCATGGACGAGGCTCCGCGATATTTATCCGCCCGTGGCCTCGAGGGGAACCACAGCTCAATGGCAGATCGCCCTCCCAGCAGAGATTCAGTTCTCGGAGAATCAACGCCGGATATTCCCCAGATCTTTTGCTTCTCATCCCATGAAAAGTCCGGTGTTCTTCGTGTCATGAAATCTCACCTGCCTTACCTGAGTGAGAAGCAGGCCTGTCCTGCAACAGATGCCGACTTCCTTCGGCACTACGCGTATACTGTTGGCAGCAGACGGTCCAATCTCGAGTGGAAGCATTCCATCATTGCTGCATCCATCGAAAGCCTGATTTCTCAGATCGAGAACGCCACTGAGGCCAACTTCTCTCGATCCTCCAAGGGCAAGCAACCCAAGGTTTGCTTTATCTTTTCCGGGCAGGGTGCCCAGTTCGCCCAGATGGGCAAAGACCTGTTGATATTCGATGCCTTCCGCCAAAGCTTGGCCGAGGCCTCCAGATACATGATTTCTGATCTCGAGAGTCCCTTCGATATTCTGGAGGAGATCCTCAAAGCCCCCGAGGAGTCGGACATTTCCAACCCCAAGATTGCACAGCCTGCGACTACTGCCTTGCAAGTTGCCCTCGTTGATCTCCTCAGCTCATTCAACATCTCACCTAAGTTTGCCATCGGTCATTCATCGGGAGAGGTTGCTGCCGCATACGCTTCCGGCATCATAGACAGAGAGACTGCTTGGGAAGTCGCCTACTACCGCGGTCTCGCAGCTGGCAGCATACCTGAGAAGGAGCCATCTCTAAAGGGTGGCATGATTGCGGTTGGACTCTCCGTAGAGGAAGCAAACGATTATGTGTCGACTTTGCAGCAACCAGTCGAAATCGCTTGTGTCAATAGTCCTCGCTCCGTTACGCTCTCTGGTGCGGCTGATGCGATCGACTTTGTATCCACCGACTTGCCAGAAAATGTTTTCCGTCGCCGCCTCCCGGTTACTACTGCCTACCATTCGTCACACATGAAAGTGGTTGCAAATGACTACAAGTCCATGCTGTGCGGTATCGCCACAACGGATTCCAGGAGCGTGGCGATGTTCTCATCCGTCACTGGCCAACTGGTCGAGAACAATGAGCTGGATAGCAACTATTGGGTCAAGAATATGGTTTCTCCTGTTCAATACGTGCGCGCCGTCGAGGCCATGATGAAGCTGCCCCGCGAGGAGGGTCCCGATATTATCGTTGAGCTGAGTCCAGTTGCCACGCTGAAATCCCCAACGGCGGACATACTCTCCGAGACTGGTTCCAAAACTCCACCCACATACCACTCTGTCCTGGAGAGGAAGATCAATGGTGCCATCTCCCTTTTGAAGACTGTAGGCCAACTGTGGTCCCGAGGTTGCTCCCCTGACATGAAAACGGTTATTTCGCGAGGCAACTCTGATCTCAACTTCAAGTGCCTCTCTGACCTTCCGCCATACGCCTGGAACCACTCAAAATCATACTGGCATGAGTCTCACCTTGGTGAAGCAAACCGGTTCCGAGAGTTCCCTCGACAGGATCTCATTGGCGCACCCACAGCCGATGCCATTTCCTTTGAACCTCGCTGGCGCGGGTTCCTCCGTACTTCGGAGAACCCGTGGCTTCAGGATCACCAGGTCCAGAAAACAATTGTCTATCCAGCCGCCGGCATGGTCGCTATGGCTCTGGAGGGTGCCACTCAGTCGGTTAAGGATAAGACCGACATTTTGGGGTACGAAATCAGCAACATGCGCATCGAAAAAGCCATGATCATCCCGACCACAGCGCACGGCTTAGAGATGGCTATGAATTTCAAGAAGGACCCCGAAACTGATCATTCTTTTGTCTTCACCATCTATTCCAAACAGCTCAATGGACCTTGGGAGCAACATGCTACCGGTTCATTGGTTGTTAAGTTCCAGCATGGCGACTGGAGGGCAAATTTCCAAGAGCACGAGGCACGATTCAACTCACTAAAGCAGACGTGCACGGAAACGATAGTCCCTCGACAATTGTATGAGCTCCTCGACATTGTCGGTATGAACTATGGCAGTCTATTCCAAAACATCAGCGAGATTGCCAAGGGCGACAACGCTTGCATCAGCAAGGTCCGGGTCCCTGACACAAAATCGAAGATGCCTGCCAAGTTTGAGTATCCTCACATCATTCATCCCGCCACTCTCGACTCCATGTTCCAAACTCTATTTGCCATTGATAACGAGCCAATGGTCCCTACATATATCAGCAAAATGTTTGTCTCGGCCGACATCTCGCGTGAGATTGGCAATGAGTTCACTGGCTATGCCACGGCCCGTCGAGCCGGTATTCGCGATGCGAATGCCAACATTGTCATGACTCAGGAAGGCTGGGAGAGGCCCTCGGTCGTCGTTGAAGGCCTTCATTTCACGGGCTTGTCAGGCCCATCGGCTGGAGCGGGCGACTTCTTGCCAAACCACCGCAACCTGTGCACCGAGATTGTATGGGATCGAGATGTTACGTTTGCAAACATCGAATACTTGGAGGAGCTCATAAGCCTCATGGCACACAAGACCCCTGCCCTTTCCATCCTTCAGGCGGGTGGTACTTCAATTATGGCAGAGCAAATTCTCGCCAAAATAGCCCCTCATCCGGACCAGACTCCACGGTTGGCACGATACACTGTCACCAAAGCCACCAAGAGCAAGGTGGCATCTTCAATCCTATCACATGTCAAGGGCACCCACCTTGAGCCTTTTATTGAGACAAGGCCGGTAGATGGTTCTGAGCCTTTGCCCGAATACAACATCATGATTGTTTGCAGCGACAACAATGGGTTCGACATTTCCAACATGCAAAAGCATCTCAAACCCGACGGCATCATTCTCAAACAAGATCGAGGGGTGATGGCACCAAGCATAGCTCATACATATTCCAAGGACGGCCGAAAAACTCGCATGGAGTTCCAGGTCCATCAGCCAACTTCGCTAGAAGGTACCCCTGCTGCAGCTGACGTGGTCATCGTCTTGCCGGTTGATTCCCTCAGCCAAGCAGATGCTTTGGGGGTGACATTGGCCCAGTCAGTCCAGAATGAAAACGCCAGAAACGCAGTGATCATGCACGCAGATCAGGTTTTAGATCAGATCGCCAACGTCAAGGGCAAGGTGGTTATCTCTCTACTGGACTTCTCCAATGTCTCCAGCCAACGCCCATCCGTCTTCAACTGGTCTGAATCTGACTTCCAAACCTTCTACGCATTGCAAAGGGCAGCAAAGGGCATCATCTGGATTACCCAGGCCGCTCATATGAAGCCCCAAAACCCCCTTGGTGCTCCAATTATTGCTCTGGCCCGGACCCTGATGTCAGAGGATCCACTCAAGACGATTGTGACTGTTGATTTGGGAGAGTCCACGGCCCTCGACGAGCAGTCAACTGCTGAGAATATTTTCCGAGTATTGAACAGAACTTTCAGATCCACACACGCCCCTGGTCCTCGAGAAATGGAGTATGCTGAAGAGCAAGGCAAACTCTATATTCCCCGCCTAGCTCCCATTAGCCCTCTCAACAAAATTGTCGAGGAAGGCAACGCACCAGTCATCCAGCTCGATGCTCTCCATAACCAAAACACCAGATACAAGCTCCGTATCTCAGAGCCTGGTCTTGTTGACAATGGCCTCATATTCACATCGACCAATGTCTCGGCCCCGGCTCCAAATGAGGTTGAGATTCGCTTCGAAAGCGCCGCCATCAATCATATCGATCTCGACATTGTTATGGGACGTACCACTGAGTCTGAACTAGGACTGGATGTTATT
Organism: Calonectria pseudoreteaudii; assembly: GCA_001879505.1. NCBI lineage: Eukaryota > Fungi > Ascomycota > Sordariomycetes > Hypocreales > Nectriaceae > Calonectria > Calonectria pseudoreteaudii. The sequence goes on from KV875229.1 coordinate 2,052,566, forward strand.
GGTTCGGTGGATAAAATTGGAAGAGACGTGTCTGGTTTGGCCATTGGTGACCGTGTTGCCGCCCTCGTGTCTGGAGGTGCCATTCAAAGCAAGGTCAACGTTGATCACCGGCTGGTTCGAAGATGGACATCGAACCTCCCCCTTAGCCATTCCGCCAGTGCCTTCCATGCTCTCTGCAGAGTTGGCAGGCTCGCTCAAGGAAAATCTGTCCTGGTTCACGCTGGAGCAAGCTGCTTCGGTCTGGCCGCAATTCACGTTGCTTCTCAGGTTGGTGCAGATATCTACGCCACGGTGATGGAGCCAGGTGCAGAGGCACAGCGGCGTCTTCTTCAGCGCTGCGGCTTTAGACTGGACAGAATCGTCGACGCGACTTCAGACAGCTTTGTCAAGGCCGTGCAGCATCTGAACGGCGGACGAGGAGTGGATGTTGTCTATAACTCGACTCGACAACACATCGAAACCAACTTTTCTTGCGTGCGCAATGGTGGTGTAGTGGTTCAGTTTGCAAGCAGGTCGCCTTGTCCCACACCGGTTCGCATGGCCTCAAGCTCGGTATCGTTTGTCAACTTCGACTTTGCTCAGATACTCAGGGATGATCCTGGATATGTCGCAGAATTGCTTGATGGCACCTTGGAACTGCTTGAGAAACCGGGTTGCGAATTCTCCGTTGACGTCAAGGTCGGCAGGCCCCCTTTGCACAAGATTGAGAAGGCGTTCAGGCTCGTCGAAAAACATCCTTACCTGGGACTCGTTTCCGTCACGGGCAGCCTCGAACAAAACCCTCAAGTCAAGGTGGCTGTACCTAAACTTGTCCGTCCACTCCACGATGCTCTTTCCAAGGACAAGACTTATCTTCTTGCTGGAGGTTTGGGTGGCCTGGGTAGAAGCATCTGCGAGCTGATTGTCAAGAACGGCGCTCGACATGTTGCGTTCTTGTCCAGGTCGGGCGCTTCGTCTGAAACCGCTCAGCTATTTATCGAGAACCTTCTCGAGAAAGGGGTGAACGCAAGAATATACAAGGCAGACATTTGCGACCAAAGGTCACTAGAGAATGTCGTTTACCGGATCCACCAAGAGATGCCTCCCGTTGCTGGTGTTTTCCAGTGCGCCGCGGTCATCAAGGACGCCGTCTTTGACAACATGAGCTACTCCGACTGGGTGACTGCGGTAAAGCCCAAGACGGTTGGATCCATGAACCTCATGCAGACCATTCCTCGCATGCAAACAGAGGACCCGTTCTTCATCTTCCTCGCCAGTTCCGCTGGTGTGATTGGCAATCGCGGTCAAGCCAACTATGCTGCCGGCAACGGCTTCGAAGATGCATTAGCAAAAAGCTACCGCCTTCAGGGCAAGCATGCAGTATCGATTGACCTGGGCCCTGTTCTCGGTGCTGGCATGCTTGCAGACGATGAGGAGATTCTCGACATGCTTCGGGCCAGTGGTTTCTATGGCATCCGCCACCAAGACTTCTTAACCATGGTCAACCATGCCATCACCATGGAAATCGAGCCCAACGTCCCAACGCCACCGCAGATTATCATGGGAATCGGCACAGGAGGGTTGATTCTACAGAACCAGCCAGCAGATCCCTACTGGACGCGCACAGCGCTCTACAACTATCTCAACCTCATTGACATGCCAGCTCCTGACTTGGCCGCCGTCAACGGCTCCGCCAATGTTGATATGAAGTCCATGCTCGCCTGCTGCACCGACCCGGCCTCGGCAGCGGATATTATTTGCATCGGTCTCGCCCACATGTTATCCAAGGCCATGAACATGTTGCCCGAGGAAATTGATACGGGCAAGCCGCCAAATGTTTATGGCGTCGACTCCCTTGTGGCGGTCGGGGTACGAAACTGGGTTGTTTCAAACTGCGGAGTGCCTGTCTCGGTGTTTGAAGTGCTGAGTGACAAGACCATTGCGGAATTGGCAGCAGACATTGCCGCAAAGGGTGGCTTTGGTGTTGACAAGGACTAGTTAATGTGTGATGTTTGGTCAGAAGGCCAAGGTGTTTTTTGTTTTTATGATTTGGATCACGATTGACGATGTATCAGCCTCCAGGGTGGACGGAGTTATGGGGAATGTCTTTTAGCGCTTCGACTTTTACACTCGTTCCTTGTCTGAATAAACAATTCCATTTGTTCACTTTTTCCACAGAATACAATCCAACCCCCTGCTTGCATGCTCGTTAGTTTGATACTTGGCTGCCATCTATCTCACCTCTCTATGTTTTTTTTCGGGGCCAGAATAAATGAAAAGAATGTCCAAATAAGAATATTTCTTTCGTGATCATCTCTTGGGGGTTCTTGTGGATGCCTTTGTTGTTACTGTACTAGTTACACAGTGTTCACTGCCAAGTGCCTCCGTCACAACCATTCAAGGGGTGGGAGATTACACCATCAACGTAACACCCACTTGAGGGTGTGGCACACATTGCCCAGGATCTATAAAGACACAGGAGTATATATTGGTCACGGTACAGTTGCGGAACAGACTCTCATACAAGTCTCGCCACGAAATTCGATGCATCCGAATGTATTCGTCGCCAAGTTCAAGACATTGAGGAAAATAAAAAGTACGTAGCATTAATCAAAAGGTATTCGGTCTGCCCAGCAAAATACATTAAAAAGAAGTAGTCGTTCACCGAATCAGCAAAGTCGGACAGAAATCATTGCGCGTAGGCCAGGCCAGTTTTGGACAGCCTCGCCCAAGCCTATTTGGCCTCCTCCACTTCTACAGCCTCAGTCTTTTCACCCTCGGGCTGCCAAACCGCCTCGATGACGCTCATTCGGCATCCGGGTGTTCTTGTGACGCCCTAGCAGTTGGGTCAGCAAAATACATCTCAAGCAAACCACCAGCGGTGGGCGGTAGAGTTAGCCTGACACACTTACCTTGAATACGAATCGCTCATCGACAGCCTTGAACAAGTCTCGGAATTCGGCCTCGGTACGTTCTTGGGCATTCAACAGGGCCAGCATAACCATGTCCATACTACGCATAATTTTCTCGTCCCAGGGGTTCTCAACGCCATAGTCACGCAGGCAGTGGTCATTGATGATGACGCGGGCACCAGGCTTCATGGCTGGGACAAGTCCCTTGAGAATCTTTATGGCGTATGGAGTCGAGTAGTTGTGCATGATCCAGCGGAAGTAGTAGACTGGCCGTCATGTTAGCATACTGTAACCAAAAAAGAAGAGAAAAGAAGAAGAAGAGGGGAAAAAAGAACAGTCAAATACTAACCATCAGCATTCTTGACAGGGTTTTCAGTGAAGAAGTCGTGTGCCTGGAGCGAGACACGCTGGGCAACATGCTCTTCGTCAGAAATCGGCTTGGGTGCGCTGTCGACAGTCTTTTGAAGGTCCTGCACAATAAACTTGGTCTTCTTCCATTTCTTTCCCAGATCAACACACACGAAACCGTGGCTGCCACCAACGTCGACAAAAGTGCCCTCCTTAGCATCCACGTCGGACAGGTCATAATTGTCAACGAAATGGCTGACCTCGTAACCCTCGCCTCCAGTCAAGCTCACCATGGCCTGACCCATACGCTTGGCACGTACGGGATCCTTGCCAAAAGTCACAAACATGGGCTCCTGGTCGACAGTGTTGAAAGCGAAGTTGAAACCCGTACGGGTCAGTTCGGTGGCCTCGGGGTGCGTTCGCAAGGCTCGGAGCGAGTTGGCGGCAGCCGGGAAGATATCCTCGCCGTTGAATCCAACCCAGCTCTGCAAAGCTTCATCCTCGGCCAGCACACGCGAGGCAGCGGTATGAGCGATGAAACCTGGGGTAGGCTCTTGGAAGATTTGATTGGTCATGGCATGACGCAGGGCGCGAGCAAGGTTCACAGGATCCAAGGTCGTTTGCGATTGGAGCTCTGAGAGCGCAATTGGCTTATCGATGGGTACCAGCTTAGCTAGGGAAAGGTTAGCGACGTGGGTTAAAGAGATGGTGTTGAATTACCAATGCCGTAGCTGTTGATCAGTTGAAGGCTCAGCGTATCAAGGAACTGTGTAAAGTGTCAGCTTAAGCGGCAGATGACGGGGAAGATGAACCTACGTTCCAGATACCCCATCGAACCTGCTCTCTAGGGCCTCGAACCAGCTGACCCAGCTCCTTTGTTGCAAATACAACCTCCTGACGCGATCGCTGGATATCCTCTGGTAGGTTGGGAAAGTCTACCGGTGCATCAACACCGAATCCAGGCTCCGGGAGGTTGTTGTCTTTCATGTACTTGTCAAGCTTCTCCGTTTCCTCGGTGATTTTCCTAGCAAGCTGGATCATCTGAGAAGTAGTCGATTCTGCTGCAATATTCACTGGAGCAGCCTCCGATGAAACGGGCGTTGGCTCAGTCTCGGATGTCGTCGACGCCTGGGAGGCGTGCTCGTTCTTGGAGATCAATTGAGCCAAACCACTCAGCGAGAGACGGTTCTGCTTCTTGCGCTCAATTTCCTCGGAGCTGGACGTGGCGCTGCCATTGGCAGTGCCATTTGAGCTATGGAGCCAGGACGGAACTCTGATCTTCGCCATGGCGGGAGATGTCTATGGTGGATTGCGTATGTATGCAAACGGCAAGATGGAACCAAACGACCTCGGGCACAGGAATCGCGTTTTGGGCCGAGTAATATCAAATCAATTATACCCTGTTCAAGTGGTTGAAGTTAGTATTCAGCTCGTCAATCGAGAATAGGCCGACGGCGCGCGAGCGCGGGGCACGTCTAGCCAAGCTGGACACCAAAAAGCAATCTGAAGCAGCGGAAATCCGCTAGCTGTCGTACTAACAGCCCATGGACACAGCGCATCGCGAATAAGTGCAAAGGCCAAGCATGCTAGGCAGGCATAGTGTGTGTCGGAATGCGAGGAAACTTTTCTAGCCCGAACACCGCCATGAGACGCTGGATTCTGACGTGTTGGCAAAACAAATCAACAAAATAAAAAACCAACACCCATGTTCATGCCGATACGAGGACGCGATGCCACACATCAGCAATGGGTAAATAAGCGCCATTGGTTTCTCATTTTTGCCCTTTTTTCTTTTCTTTTCGGCAGTCATCAACAGAGACAGGGCCGAGCTTGTCTAGAACAAGGCGTGTCCGACATGTCTCATTTCCAGTTCGGGGCATTTATTATGGTGCCGAGCAATCGGTAATAGACAGGTTCCCCATGGCAAAGTGAGCCGTCCTCCTTTTTTTGTCAGCCACCACGAGACAGTACCTTTGCAGCCATGGCAGGCAGGAGACTGTCTCGCCCACTGTCTCGGGTTTGCCCACTGATGGCTGCTGACTTGTTGCACAACTCCGGACTGCGGCCACTCGGCCTTGGAGCAAAAAGCCGTCCTCTCGTCCCTTTCTCGGAGTCGCACGACAGCACCGGGAGCCTGCACAGATATGCCCAATCGGATGGAGAACGGCCCAATTGCTCGGTGACATGCCCCCCCAATGCTTATGTGGTGGTGGTAGTGGCGGTGGTCGAAGCTTGGTTTGGCGTGATTGATTGACAAAAGGAGAGCAGGGGCGATTATTGCTACACGTACCTTGAAGCAGAAGCGAATTCTTAACCAACTAGAGTGCTGACGGTTGCGATCGAAGACGCCCACAACGGCTATGGCTTAATGGCTTGATGGCTTAATGGCTCAAAAATCACAGAAAGCAAAGTTGGCAAGGAAGATTGGCTGGCATTCCAGAGAAGCAGAAATTCCAAGGGGCCCGGAAAACGGGGAGCTGGGCCAGTTTTGGTTCACGCCAAGCCATGCCACCCAGAGATGGGGCCAGTCCCCGAAGTTCCTCGGTGCCCCTGGGAAGGCCTGGGGGGCCTGAGGCCTGAGGGGGGGCACCTGCTCCATTACTGTTGGCTCAGCTCCGGAGCGGTTCCGTCATGGCAAATGAGCCCATAGAGGGCTAGCTGCCACGGCCAGGCGCCATGATAACCTGACATTGCGGACACCTGCATTACATTTACTCTGTTTTCTCCGTTCCCACCATCGCTTCCGTCTTGTTTCCCCGCGGCTCCATAACCAGTTTCCCGGCGCCTTTGCAATTGGCCCATCGTGGTCCCTCCCAGCATCGCTCGTCCCAGATCCCCAGCGCTACGTCCAGCCGCCTCCAGTGGACCCAATTTCCACTGTACGTAGCAGCATGGGCCCACGCTGCCTGCGGTCCGGCACGATGCATACATACAGCACACCAAACTAGTGGGAACATGCCCCTCTAAAAAAACCTTCACCAGAAAGAAACCATTCCCATTGTCGCTCAGAGGGCACATGATGGCTTGTACATGGCATTAGCACGTCTTGCGTGTAAGAGCCTGCAGCCAACTTGCAGGAGGTGCTGGTTGCGGTGCTATGGTACAGGTAGGTAAAGTAAACCCTTCTCAGGGTGCCCATGCATGTGGAATATGGGCATGTCTAGCATATCAATCGTCTCAACACCCCGGCCCAGTTCGCCTTCCTTCCCACCTCCTTCATAGATAATCCGGCTTCTGCCCATACACAATGTGGCAAGGCATGTACATGAGAATATTGCTGTTGAGATACGCCTTCCGCACATCCACCAATAGCAATTCCACCTGTTCCGGAGTCCACCGCAGCCCTCTGGTCAGGGGACCCAGGGCGATGGCCTGCATCCCGTCCATGAGGATCGTCCGCCAGTAGAGACCCACGGTCTTCAAAACCTTGTTTTTGGGCCATGTTCCCAGTGGCACATGAAAGACTCTCTCGGTGACGTTGACGAATCCCGCATCCCGCATCTTATTTGCCAGGTTGCCTCCCGCGGCCGCGTGGAAATTTACTCCCAACGCTGCGAGGCCGTCCGTCACGAGCTGCCAGTACTTGGCAATAGGGTGTTCTGGCGGAATAGTGCTGTTGCGTGCTGCGCCGTGTGGCTTGTGGTGAATTTCTTGCATTTCGAACCAAGCACCTGGCTTGAGATGTCTAGATATTTTTGTCAGCCGAGTTCGACCCAAACCAGAGGCTACCCAAAACTTACTCGAGAGCACGGCGAAAGAGTCGGTCCCAGTCCCTAACTCCCATAACAGTATGACGAGTGTGGATGTAATCGAAATGATTGCGGGGATGCAACCATGGCGACTCGACATCATCTACCATGAACCGTACGTTGGGTGGCAACCAGTCGGGTTGGATGGGCGAGAGGTCAATGCCAAGAATTTCAGCGCTTGAGAATTGGTCGCCCACTGTTGCGTGTCAGAATAACTTTTCAATCCACGAAAGCCAGTCCCTGGTGCAGTGTCAACAACTTACTCTCAATAGCCCAAATTCCAGTGCCCGTTCCGATATCAAGAATCTGTTGGGGGTGCTCTCCGATGGGGGCGAAATGCAGTTTCTGGTTGCAGAGCAGCTTTATCATTGCATGCTTCATGTCTTCACGCTCCTGTTCCACATCGTCGTTAGGGAAGTTGTAGGAGCCCTCACGGAAACGGTGATAGCGGCGGCCATTCTCATACATGTAGTCTCGAATAGAAGACTGCATCGATGTACTGCCGGAGCTGACGCTGTCGCTTTCGTACCCCGCATCCGATGCTCCATCACCAATGGTGATGACTTCTTCGATGTCGGCGACAATGGTGTCCTCGGCTTCAAAGAGGGCCTCTCTTGAAATTGCGTCTTGCTGATCAGTTGAGAGGTCCGGAAACATGGATACTCCGTTGGGATGCGTCAAGGGGGATACGACCATGGAATCCAGTCGTTTATGTCCAGGTTTCCAGTCTGATCCAGAGCTGCGGGCTGTCCGATCGTACGCTGGGGGTGACTTCTTTGCTGTGTGTAGGTGTGATGTCCCTGCTTCGTCCTCCGGCTTGATGGGCGGCAACGTATCCTGAACCGGCGGCCTGTCTGGATCTGTCGCCAATGTTGTGCTTTCGGATTGTGTTTTTGGTGTGTTGTCGTTCAGCGACTTCTGTGCTGTGCAAGTGCTGTCCGGGAGCGTGGTTCCCATGACCGTAGCCATAAAATTCGACTGCCTGGGCATTGCGTTGGTCGTCCTTGATGGTTCATCGAGGTGTGTCCCCGCTGTCAACTGTCCATAGAGGGTGTTTTGCGATGAAGAGGCCTCGGGGGCGCGGTGGTTATCTGCGTCGGCAGGAACTGATTGATGGGCTTGCGAACCCTGGCCATCCAGATCACTGCCGCTAGCAAGGTTCGATACCGCCTCTATGGTCCCGGAGGCATCGTCGTTCCGGGGATTGGATTCCATTGTGGTGGTCAAGTTTAGTGGCGCTGTCTGGGCAAGGAATTTGGCAAGAGACGGGCGGCTGGGAACACGGCACGGCTAATACCTGGCAGCCACCGAGTCTGTGCGCTTATTGGGTACGCGACACTCAATCTCGTCTCTCAGCAAGCGATTGCTCCGAGACTGTCTCCCCAGAGTTGCGGGAGTACTGGCAGTTGATTTGGTCCGGAAGACGGTTGGTGGTCAGTTTAAACGCACGGGACTCTGTTCAGAGTGGCAGGTGTTGGTGAAAGCTGCGTTGTGGGCAGATCCTGACGACGCAGTGGTCTTGGCGTGGATCAGAAGCCAGGGGAACCGCGTCCAGGTCTGCGTCAGCGTTGGTAAACCCTCACGACGTTCTAGACCGTACCCGGCGCCCTAATCTGATGAGGGAAACAATCTGATGTATGCGGGAGGGGTAGCACGGGTCGAAGAGAATGACAGTACAGCCAGGTGAAGACTCTGTGCGGCAGGCGAAAAGAGAAGACTTTATCTGCCAACAGGCGCTGTGTTGAGAAGCAATGGGATCGAGAGTTAAAAGGATGCTCGTGGGACCTGACATGGACCCTGGGAGGGGACCAGGGAGGAAAACAGGTGGGGCAACGCCCATCAGTGCCGAAGCACACTCAAGCCCAGACTCTCCAGAAGCTCCATGTTCTCTTCCGCTACAGACCCATGACCCCATCGTGCCTTGATAAACCCTGGTTTGTGCTTCATTTTTGTTGTGCTCGTATGTCTTCTTTCAACCTCATCCGCTTCATGTCAGGAGTTTCCAGGTCCAGACGGGTCTGGACAGACGCCATAACCGACGCCATAACCGATACCACTGTTGTGTTCAGCCAGCTGGCCCCGATGTGATCCCGTGGCAGAGACTAATGCAAAGCAAAGCAGCAGCCGGGTGCTCGCTGGGCCAGATCTAACCGATGCAGTGACTGTTATTGCAGTGCCTCCAGGGGGGGAAGAGGGCCCCCCGTCGCACGCAAGGAGACTTTTTTTTTTCAAAGGCGCTCATTGCTTTTTTTCATGGCTGTGATGATGCCTCGGCGCCATACCTCACCATCGGGATTGGTCGAGTGGGTTTTCCCCTGGTAAGCTCGTGCCTGGCAGGAATAGCGAAATCCAACACTGTCGTATTTTCTTTCTTTCTTTATTGTCTTGAAGTCGCATTTTCGTGCCGGCATCAACGGTTGCCGCTGCATGTCTGAGCGTGTTGTGCGATGAGGCCAATGAAGTATGCAGGTGGAGAGCTGGTGGCCAACTAAAGTTTATTGCGGCGTCAGCCCTTCTCACCACTCCGACCCTCGTTTCTTCATTGGTATTCGTGACAACTCTAACGCTCAGTAATTGCTTCTTTGGCCCCCCCCCTTACAGCACGTCCTATATTGTCATATGTGACACCTCAATGTTACATCGCTTATCACATGTTTCGGGACCTAGAGGTGTCAATTGCCGACCTCACATTCGTTTTCCCATACAACTGCATCATGTTCCTGCCATATAGGGTAGTGAAGAACACACCCTCCACACCATCATGTCATGCCTGCAACAGTCAAAACCCCAAGGTCCACTTTTTTCCGGAGCGACAACATCAATGCCACTGATTGTCCAGTTAATTACTCAGCCTCCATCTGTTGATGCCTGTACAACCTCGTCTGCTGCCTCGTTGCTGAACCACCATGTCTCGCCCCGCAAAGTTTATCCACTGCGTCGGCAGTCCGGCTTTCAACCCGGGTGAACTCATACAGGACCTCGACTGCCAAAAGCAAGCACTGGAACTTCTTGCCAAAAGCGACCTGTACAATGCCAGCCGAGTCATGTTCCAGTTGCCCGAGCGGGACGTGTATACCTATCATGCCATAACAAGTGTCAAACTTGCAGAAGTGCAAGCCGTTGTTGGCCTCGGTGGGGTGAACGGACTGCATGGCTGGTACCGCAACGACGACCGCTCGCCTGTGAGGGCCCCGTCACATCCAGCTTCTTCCAGTGCATAGGCTGAATGTTGTCACAGAGAGATCCGCCCCCGAAGGCAGACGCAGAAGCGTACGTTTCTGTTTTCAACCCGTCGACGGCAACAGCCTCGGCGCTCAAGAACTTGGGCACCAATGCCAAGAAGGCATCCATTCGGAGTGAAGTGGCAGGAAACCTGACAAACAAACGATACCTGCACCCGGGACTGACGGCAAAGCTTACCATCCCCAAATGCAAAAAGCCGCCCAGTTCAAACCCGTACTACGATTTTTGGGCATGGTCCTGTCGGGAGCTTGAATGGTGTGGCCCGTGTCCCTCATCGGAGCGGGTGGCTACAAGCCATCACGTTCTGCCTATTTTCATGCATCACTTTGGTTGCGCCACGCCATCTCACGAGAGCCTGGAGATAATCAAGATACTAGCAGATGGCCGTGCCATAGCAGACATTGGATCAGGTAACGGCTATTGGACATTTATGCTTCGTCAGTATAATCTCGTCGTCCACCCTGTCGACAATATGCAAAGTGAATGGCGAGTGAACTGGGTCAGCGACACGGCCATTTCAGATGGCGTAAAATGGCTCCAGAAGAATGACAGAGGCAAGGACATGGTTCTCCTCCTGGTATATCCTGTCGTAGGTGGCGGCATAGGAGGAGGCACCGAGGGCGGCTTTACACGCAACCTGGTGGAGGCTTTCCAAGGTGATACAATTGCGGTGGTGGGTACACAAAACGGAAATGGGTATACAGGATTCAAGGGCGTCACCATGGACCAATTCATGGAAAGTGAACACAAGGAGTGGACCAAAGTGGTACAGGTTCCGCTGCCTAGTTTTGCTGGCAAGGATGAGGCTTTGTACATATTCCAGCGAGGAGACAGGGTGCCAGCCGCCGCAAGTGAATAGACGTTGAAATTGGCACGGGTTGGAGTGCAGCCGAGATTGCGTCCCTGCCCAACGTCTCCAAACTTTCAGATTGAGATAGGGTTTGGAAGCGTACACGGACCCCATTCATAGCCGTTGAACTTTATTAGATGATATGGGCTCCAGGATGCCGATGAAGATCTTTCTGCATTTTGGGTGATCGGGCTTTTAGACACCCAACTGATCAAATCAGGGCCCAAGCGTGCGAGAGAAAAAAATGCTTGGCTGGCCGGCCTATCCCCCCAAAAACGTTCAGTTCAGTCCAGCCGCATCGAAGGATTTTAGGGCTAGTTTGCCGACTGTATGGATAACCGACATGCATGCAATTCCACACCGCGAATAGAATTTCAAAGTCGTGGACAAGGGCGGCATCTCTTGGACCGGTGTCTCGTATGGGTACCAATTGGGACTACACTCTGAGGAGGAGGCATCACCGGACTTTTTTGTGGCTCTGCATCAGCTCTGCTACATCCGAACCACATATCGTCGATTTTTGTTGGCTGAAGCGGGAGGCTCACCAGCCAACAAGGTCAGCCACAGATGTCTGGTTGGTCACCAAGTGGATTTTGGCATCTGGATTGGAGGTGTCTTCTGATGGTGGGTTGGCTCACTGTGATGTTGCCTTCCAGGTTGAATTTTTTTTTGGCCCCCACCAGAGGTTTTCAAAGAGTGTGCGTGCGTGTCAGTGTGTCTGGGTCCCCGTTGCCTTGGACAAGGGCCAATTCCTCTATGTTTTCTCTAACATCCTTGGTCGCTGTCATGCCATCGTGCTGATGCCCGGCCCTCCCCTGCCTGTCAGCACCCGGAGATTGGTTTTGGAGCGTTAAACACACGCAGCCCGTAGCATGGAACACCCAGCCACACAGCAGGCGAACCTTTGGCGCACGGGGTGGCCCGACTTCTGGAGACGTTCGGAGAGGGCGCTGCAGGCGTCATTGGCCTGCCCTGCGGGAGCGAGGCAGGAGTGGAGTGTTCCCATCCACTGGACGCGCTGCGCCATCGCCCAGCGGGCCGCCCTATGACGGCCAGGTTGCATGGGATGGGCCTTGGAACTGGGTGGTTTTGGAAAGCTAGAGGGTTTGGGGGGAAAGTCAACTGCAAGTGAGGTTTCAGCCCCCGCCAAACGTCCAGGATGGCGCCTAGACAGAGCCCTGGACCGACCGATGCTTGCGGACATTATGACGGAAGCCCTCGGAGCTTACAGTCATGCAGGGAGCTAGCTGGGTTGACTACTTGTGCTCATCCTCCGAAGTCTCTTTTTTATTTGGGGTTCCTTGTTTTTTCCTTTTCCCTTTCCTTTTCTTTCTTTTCTTCTCTTGTTATTCTTCTGGCTTTTGTGGTTGCGATTGCGATTGCTTAGTGGGAACCTCCTTCGTTTGTCCCAGCCTTCCCCGCAACACAGCGCCGGCCAGTGAACCCCCCCACCTACCCACATAGCCATTCAACACCTCGAGCGCACTTTGGTTTTCGCCAAAGCACAACCACAGCGCATTACCATGTCGTCGTTCTACCCCGAAGATGATCGCGGGAATGGTCATTCTCGATCGCGATCGCATGATGACCGTCGTTCCAAGGACTCCCATGCCCAGGATCCACTCGCGCAATATGCCGACGTGCGCGAGCCCAGCTTCATCTACCCAGAAGATGACCTCGACGACCGCTACAGGGGCCGCCCAGAGGCACAGGCCAGCGGTGCCCTCCCTTATCCCGAGGAGAGCGGTGATCACTTCCCAGGTGATCACAAGCTCTACGGCTACGACAGTCAGCGGCCTGTCTACAAGACGGCGTCGCCGCCCGCCGGCTCTCCTTACCGGAGTTCGCATGACCGGGTAGACTCTGGTAGCGGGTTGCTTCCTGGCGCTTTTCCTGACGAGGAGCCCCGCGGCAAGGGCAAGGATGATGGACCCCGCACTCGATATTCTGATCAAGAAGACAAACCTGGCGACCGTCGCGACGGCAAGGCTGCTGGCGCAGAAGGGTTGGACAGCAAACTCAAGCTCCTCCCGCAAAAACTTCGCCAATACATGACCGACGACCACGAAAAGGAACCAAAGGAGCGCAAAACCGGCAAAGATAAATACGACGACGATCTGGCGTATGGTAAGCCCCCCGTGCCCAAGCGCCCACAGAAGTCGTCAGATGACTTGGCCTATGGTAAGGCTGGTGGCCTCCCAGCGGCAGCGTCAAGCCAAACATCGTCAAGCCAAACACCGACGCCAACCGCTTACGGTGCCAAACCCCCGCCGGAGACGCAGCTTGTGAAGCGCGATGAAAAGCATGATGATAGGCAATCCCGTAATGAACACGATCAAAGATATTATGACGGACCTGATGAGAGATACTATGATGACCGATATGATGACGAAAGGAGGGATGAACGACGAGACGACAGAAAGGCGAGACGGCAGGAGGAAAAACGTGCCTCGAGGTACCAAGAACGTGATGAAAGCCCAGCCCGGCGCTACCCAGACTACAGATATGATGACCCTCGCCGTTATGAGGAGAGGGATGATCGAGAGCCACATATCCAAAATGTCGGCTATCACAAGCGAAGCGGCTCCCTCCGCGAGGACACCAACAATATTTCGGCCAATGTTCTAACTGTCGAGCCTGGTAGCCGTGACAGGGAGAGATCACGGGATCGTCGCCACCATAGGGAGAAATCAGGCTCTGATCTACTCGCTGTTGACGACGGCCGTCACAAGCGGGATAAATCCAAGACGAGGGATAAGTCAAAGGACAGGTCAAGGGACAAGTCCAAGGAGCGATCTCGGGACCACCGCAGGGACAAATCTCCTGCCCCCAACAAGCTCTCTGTTGGGACATCATCACGCCAGGAGAGGTCACGGTCAAGGGATGCGCGGGGGTCCATGTTATCCGTTGCTACGGGGGGCGTGGGTGGCCTGTCGCTGGCTTCCGCACCTGCCTCTCCTCTTCTCGAGTCTTACCGTGGCACTTATCAAGATTGCTCACCAATGCCCTCTCCCCTCTTGGTTGCATCAACCCACCCAGACGATCTCAGAGGTCTCGAGCCTCTCTCTCCTTCCAGCTCTGATTTGGACAGTGATGGCAAGAAGCGAGGTCGACGCGCACGATTCCATGATACTGATGATATCGCCACACAGATTGCCATGGCTCTCAAGGGGAATGGGCATCCCGACACAGCCCCTCTGATCGAGATCCTTCCTGGCCTCACCCATGAGCAGGTTATGGAATTGCGGGTTGAGTACAAGCGACTTGTCAAGACAGGTCCGGACCGCAAGGGCGTTAACGTTGCCAAGCATATCCGCGCCCGTCTCAAGGATGAGGACCCCGTCCTCATGAAGGCCTGCTACTCCGTTGCTCTTGGCATGTGGGAGAGCGAGGCTTACTGGGCCAACTTCTGGTACCAAGGCGATAAAACTCGGCGCGAGCTCCTTATTGAGTCCCTCATGGGCCGAACCAACAACGAAATCCGCGCGATCAAGGACGCTTTCTCTGATAAAAAATACGACAACAGTCTCATAAAATGCATGAAGACAGAGCTCAAGGAAGACAAATTTAAGAAGGCTGTCCTCATGGTTCTGGATGAATGTCGAATGGAAGAGTATGATGGATATGGGCGTCTCATTCCTATCAATTATGACTTGGTTGATCACGACGTGAGCGAGCTGCGACGCGCCGTCAAATCCGAAAAGGGTGGTGAGTCGGCCATGATTGGCATTGTTGTGCAACGCAGCGATTCGCATCTGCGAGCGGTTCTCAAGGAATATGAGCACAGCTATGGCTCCAACTTTGCTCGTGATGCCCTCAAGAAGAGCGGGAACCTCGTTGTAAGTTGCATCCTATTGTCCCCCAACCACTCGGTTATTACACCACTAACACAATTGTTCTAGGGCGAGCTTCTTGCACATATCCTCAACGGCGTTATCAACCGACCTGTTCGTGACGCCCTCCTCCTACACCACGCAATCACTTCCTCTCGCAAAGACGGTCTGCGTCGTGAGTTGCTCATCTCGCGTCTGGTCCGCTATCACTGGGACCCTCAGCACATGCGTGCTATCAAGCATTCCTACCGCGAGCGCTACGCCAAGGGACTCTCGGAGGCTGTCCATGAGGCCACCAGTGGCGAATGGGGAGATTTCTGCCGCGAGCTCTGCATCGCTCGCACGCCCGATGACGTGAGAAGATTTGACAAGGTTTCCGTTACCGGTTACTAGCCAACCTAGATGAGGTTGTCTGATGATTTGATGATTGTACCTGCTACTGATGTGGCACTCTTGAGATTGTAATAGCGGAAGGATGGATACCTTGTGGTTTGAGTCACGCCTTGTAAGGAAACGAAGTTACGGCCTCTTTGTTTCTTGTTTTTTTTTTTAATCGTGGGAGCATCTAGATGAGATCCAGAAGCCTAGCCTCCAATAGATACCTCTCTACTAAATCCTCCTCCTTTTCAAGCAATGGAAGCTGGTCTTGTGATACTCATTTCTTTGACCCCTTGCCACCCCTTCCTCCCTTGCTCTGACCTTTGGAACCACCACCGCCACCGCCATTCTTCTTACCGCCACCGCCACCACCACTGCCTGTATTGCCACCAGTGCCTCCAGCAATCATGACCCTGACTTTTCCAACAGGTACGCAGTTGTAGGTTTCCTCGGGCTTGAGCGACTTGAGGAGCTCAACCTCACGGGGCCACATGCGCTCCGAGTCCCGGGAAGTCTCATCGACAACGCCTTTGCGGCTGCTAGCACCTTTCCAGCGTTCCAAAATCTCCTTGACTGCCTTTCCCTTCTTGGTGGCGCCTGGCTGCATCTTGGCCTTGTACTTGAAACGGCCGAGAGCATTCCAGGGGGCACATACGGGGATTATTTCGAGAATCTCGTCGCCAGGGAGGGGTGTGCCAATGAGTGAGTCAAGCACACTCATCTGCTCTGCTTCCTCACCCTCGAGAGTATCAATGCCTTCATCCATCATAGCACGACGAATCTCTTCATGCTCGGCTGTTTCTTTCTGCTTACGCTGATGTTGAGCCCGACGTCGCTCCTTCGCTGCCGCAGCTTCAGCTTCGCGCTCCATTTTGGCTTTGGCTTCAGCCTCGATTCTCTGCTGGCCAGCTGTCGCGCCGATGAGGGCTTCAGCTGCGGCCCGGTCATCTTCGTCCTGGTATTTGTACTTGGCAGCTATTTTCTTTGCCTTGCCACGGCGACCGCGCTTAGGAGGAGCTTGCTTCCCCATTGTTGAAGATGCTGGCTCCGAAGGAACGGTGGCTTGGCTGCCGGGTACTTCGGATGCCTCAGTTACTGACTGTGTATGCTCCAGATCGTCATCAGCATCTGAATCTTCCTCTTCATCTGCCTGTTCAGGTTCTTTCTTCATAGACTCCTCCTCCGGCGCCTCTTTTGGGGTAGAGTCATCTTCGATAGTGAGTTCGGAGACACCTACTTCAGTCTCCTGCGCTTCGACATTGTTTTCTTCGCCTCCGAACGCCTGGAGCGGGTTTGCTCGAGAGTTTTCGTCACGCTTTTCGTCATCCGACTCGTTATCAGACTCATCATTAACTTCAGCAACGTCAGGTTGCTCCGACTCGATTGGTTCTTGCCCTTGAGGCGATGGTGCAGATTGTACAGTTTCATTCCCCGCAGTGAAATCGCCGTCGTAAAGTCGGTGCTTTGCATGTTTGTTTCTGCTCTCTTCACTTATCTTGAACATCACACCCAGTCCAAGTAAAAGCTGAGCAGGGGGGAGGAAATTCTTCTTGCCGCTTATCATGAAGCTTCCTGGTGGTAAAAAGTCCCCAGACGACGCTGACTTTGAAACCTGATCAGCGTTCACCCACCAGGCTGACATCCCAGCCTTTGAATCCCAAGCTTCTGAAGAGCACACGGCAAGTGAGCCGGCTTGAGAAAGGGTTGCTGGGGGGATAGGTGCATCCGGCGTCTTGGGGTTGTTCTTGATGATAACACTAGATGCCCCGTGGAGATCAGCATGACAGTAAATGTCGCCCTTTCGTAGATACTTTTTGTAGATGATTTCGTTTTGCTGGGCATCCTTGCCGCCAATTACCAAATATCCATCAGAGGATATAAACCAAATGAATTTTTCAAACCACATCGGTTTGCGGATTGGCTGGAGGAGGGCCTTCTCTTGCTTCAGCCCCTTTTTGAGATCCTCCGTAATCTTTTGCTCGGTATTTTTCAAAGCCCTAATGGCTTGTTGCTGTGTCTTCTCCTCCTTGACAGCTGCGGTCTTTCGCTGGTCGTAGTATTCTCGGGCATTTCCCCAGGGGGTCAGAGTGAGGTTAATATCGACAGTCAAGCTCTTGCTCGTGCCCTTGGCCTTCGCTAGAGTCGATTCGTCGTCACTTTCAGAGGCACTATCGTCCGTTTCGTAGGGGTCTTCCTCTTCCTCTTCAAACTCCTCTTCGGCAAGCTCGAGGGTGATGGTGTTCTCGGCAAGATTCAAAGGTAGTTTAATGACTTCTGCCACGGGGTTGTGCCGTTTCTTCTCGCGCTCAACCAGTTTACCAACATCCACCCAGTCCATACCTTGGCTGAGGAGACCATTCACGGCATCCATGGCTTCTTGGACACGTTCGACATTGGCCTCGATCGCTGCAGCTTTACGGAGGTTCAGAGATTGCACTTCTTGCAAACCTTCGATCCGTTTGGACTGCTCTAGCTTCGCTGCTTCTAGCTTGCGCTTTGCCGTGGCTTCTCGCTCATTCAGTCTCGCCTCCAGCTTTTGGCCCTCGATTGAAGAGAAGAATTCGTCGACTGTCTCATTGTAGCTTTTAAACTCCAAGACCTCGATCGCGGGGTCCTTTTCTAATTTGTAGGGGACAAACGGATGAAAGTCTTCGTAGAGAAGGCCCTGACGTTTAGACTCTATGTCATCGTTTTCTGCTTTCTCAACTGGGGGCCCATGACGCTTCGCAAATATGTAACCAGGGCAGTTTGCTGAGCTTATTATACCCTCTACAGTCCCGCGGGCTTCCAACAGTGACTTAACAAGGTCATCTAGCAATGGATCACTTGCCAGGATGTCTTCCAACTTCTTCGTTGTGTCAAACTCGTTCTTTTGTAGAGTATGATCGACGAGAATAGGTGGTAGCTCCGTAATGGATACGGCCAAAGCTTTTCTCAAGTCGCCGCCAGCTTTTCCCTTAGGTTTCTTAGAAGAGGCAGCTGCACTCGCAGCTTTTTCTACTGCAGATTTCAGTGCATCATGCACTCTTTCTTTGGTCAAAGGTGGTATTCCCGGAAAGTTCTGCCGGTTCTCAAGTGAATACTGGAGACCCACTCGCTGTGGCTCTTGGCCTTCGCCCTCCGAGACGATTCGGGAAAGCGTAAGGATTTTGAGGTCGGCATCGGTGAGAATTATGTTACCGCTCTAGATATCAACTCAGTCATCCACAGGCTCGGCGACTGAAATCGGGGGAAACGTACAGCAAAGAATTCCAAAAACAGACGGTATTGGCCATCGCTAAACTGAAATTCCAAGACTCGGTCGGTTCCAACCTGGCTAACCGCAGTCAGGCGTCGAGTTTTGAGGAACTTTCGAAGTCGTGCGACAAAGGCAGAGGGGGCAGCAGCCGTGGTTCGAGCGAACTCGGTCAGGTGACAGCGAAATCCAGTATCGATGACGAGCTGCTTCTTGTTGTCCGGCTTCGCAAACTTGAGGAGGAGGATCTTGGAGGACAGGTCGTATGCGTTGGACAGTCGCAGAGTCACCAGTTGCTCTTGGAGCTCATGAGCGATGACCTGCGGGATAATGATCAGCGGCTGGGCAGCAACCACGAGACAGCCACGCCCACCTTGACATCCAAGGATGAGAACCTTTGCTTCATTCTGGGGTATGCTTCTTTAGGCCAACCAGCTTAATTGAGACGTTCCGTGCCGTGCCGAAGGCTTTAGATTGACGGCCGAGGCGAGTCAACGTGGGGCAACTGTCAGTCATCGCGGGGCAGAATCTCTACCTAGCTAGTGACATCACGTCACGTGTCTTGACAACAAAGCAATAGGTCCAAAATTCTGACATGCTGTATAGGGTATGTCAGACACTGCAGGCTGCAGGTGATAATCACCTCAAACCCACGTAGCATTGGATCATGATGCAATATGTTATGATATTTCACATTTTCAACCAAGCAGGTGGAGTCGTTTTCAGGTGGCCGAGTTGGGTTGCTAAATTGACTGCATCCAAAACTCCAAGTTCATTCGTCGTGTCTGCAAAAGTTGGCGTCATCAACAACATAGGGCATGTCCCACCAACGCCACGAGATGCGGCACCAAAGCTTGGAAGGAGGGCTAGCCAAGCATGAAATGCTACCGTAGCATTACGGCCGTGGCGGGGGGGGGGGGGGGGGGGGGGGGGGGGGGGGGGGGGGGGGGGGGGGAACTGGGGCATGCAAGACATTTGGCACGATTTCTGGCTTTTGGAGATATGGAGCTGAGCGATTCTATTCGTACTATAGTGGACAATTGGGAAAATCCGACTGGTCTGCCAGCAAACCCGGAATGTATGAGATACGTGCTCGTACACAGTATCCGGTTCATCATCACCCTTGGCTTGTCACAGATTGGCTCCGGCTTCTGGTATTCGGCACGCCAGATTCACCTCGGCTGCGCCGCTCGCCTCCCGCGGGATACCAAGAAAGATTTTTTTTCATCCCCCCCTCCTCAATACGAATCAATTGGCAATACGCAACTACCGCTCCCAATGGCCAGGGCCTTCCAGGGTTACATTGTGCAGGTACCGAGAATAGAAGTACGCAAATTACCAAGTTGCCAAACTTGAACGCGTCCACCCACGTCCATACGCGGCAGGCCAGGACGAGACGCGACCGGCTGGGCTAGTGAGAGGAAGCTTGTGATCGTCCGAAGCCTAGCAAGCCATCGAGGCACTTGGGAGGCCGTCCCTGACCCACACGGTCTGGAGCAATGTCAGCCGTGTGCTAGGATCTGCCTGGTTGTCACGGCAACTTCAAGGTCAGACCCCTGAAGAATCTCTTGGCCCATTAGGCACTGTGCACTATTGACTGTTCGTGTCGGGTTCCGGTTTTCAAGTACGTACTCACATATAGAACACGTAATATGAGCGTTCCGCGGTCGGGAACATGACCTGTGCGCAGAAATTTGCTTCTTTGACCGACCATTAACAACGAACGACACACTTCCAGCAGCAGCAATGGAAACCTTGTCGGTGCTGATCATGGCAATTGTGATGTGGACGTGTCAAGAGTGCAATTGAATGTTTACGTACTTCGACGCTTTTAGAAAGGCGCTTGGAGAAGTCCAAAGCCAAGACAACAAAGTTCGTGTTTGCAGACGCAAAAGGAAATGTGGAGGCACCGAGGCCTCTCTGGATCAGGCCAACATTGCTCCCACTGTGCTCTGGAAGGATCGAATCCAATTGCTCTCTGATTCATCTGTAACTCTGACACGTCCTTGATCGAAAGGTCCGAACGCAGCCCACCATCCGAGACTGGAGGTCGCACTCCACAAGCCATGGCGCCCTGCTCTTCCTGTGCATGTGCGACCTGTCTGACACCACGTACACTAAATAATGAACGTGCATAAAAGACAAGGGAGAGGCCAATGATGATGTTCCACGATACCGCATCGCCGTCATTACGAGCTTTGAGATGCCTGATTTACCGCCCGCTGCGCTGCAGCTGGACCGAGCTCCATCGCTTCCTGTAGGCAAACAGACGGGATGCAATCGGAGAGGTTGGGGGAAATCACATGAGAACCAATGGGGAACGGCCCGTCGCCACCATCAGCAATTCCCAGCCACGCGTTATCTTGATGATGGGGAGCTTTCGTGTTCAATTGAGTTGCTGGCGCAATTGGCGGTGCCAGCAGCAGTGTCAATTGATGGATGTTGGCCGACGGTCAACTGCAGGGTAGGTCACTCGGCAAGCCATCTTGCTTCAAGCGAGCTGAATGTCCCAACACGGACCAGTCGAACAGCAGTAACACTCACCGTGTCACAACTGATCCATCATACGTGGAGCACTGTCCGGATGGAGCGCCGTAAGCCGAGAGTGCCAGTTGAGTGAGAGGTTGGTGGGCCCCACTCAAGTGATTGCGATAGTTGCCAATGGCGCCAAACGACATGTGCCACTGGCTCAGCTACAGACAAGTCAAAATTGCACCCTCGGCCGCCAGGTATGGGATGGGCTTGAGCAAATGGGAGATGAGGCCAGTGGACCCAGGCAGTGTGTTGTTTTCATCTCGTTCGTGGAGGCCACCAGCCACGGCGGATGAGCGGTGGCGACAGATGATCTGCCACTGCCATTTCCACAAGACCGTGCAGGTGAGTGGCTGGCGATGGCCCATCCCGGCCGTGCTGGTTGGGGGCCTCGTCTCATCTGGCGAAGCGGAGGTAGACAAGCTGGGAGCTGAGAGCTGGCAAAAGCTGGGAAGCTGCAGGGCGGTAGCTGTCCGGGCTTGGCGCGGGCTGGGGAGTGGTTGGTTGGAGCTAGCACCGGAGCTGGGGGTAGCTATCGGAAGCTGCGCAATACTAGTTTCGTGTCTTGGTGAGACGGGGAATGGGTTGAAAAGTTCCACCGCCAGACGCATCAGACATGGTGTCACTGCTGCCCTAAGCGGGACCGTACGAGCACACGACAACACGTGACACGCGCGTGGTTTTATGCTCAAGTTGTACACCTCTGGAAAATCATAATTGGTTCATTAAGACACTTATCCAAAACATCTGGGGTTATGGTTTGCGCTGGCACTCAATCACAAACCCACGCGCACGCGCAAAAGCGGCATGCCTGCAGTAAGATTGGAGGCCAATCATATCCCTCTGTGGGAAATTTCCCACCTCGGCCCTGTTTTGTTCCTGGTGGTGGTGGGGCGTGTCGGGAATCCAGTGGAGCTTTGACGCAGGGGCTAATTGGCAGTCCTAACCTCTTCAGAAGCAAGTAAACAAGGCAACCCCGGGGACGTAAACAGAACGACTGGAGGCGGAGAGTTTGAGGGTCGAAGCGACCGGGCAATCGACACACCCTTTTGCGACGATGCTTGTGGAGCATTGCTCAACTGGTCGACTGGCCGACTGGACAGAGTGAGGAACAGCCGTCGGCGCAGCGCACCTCACAACACACGGGCAGCCTGTCCAATCCCGCCCCCGTCCTCAAAAAGCCGAGCTCGTCTCCTCTGCTCTCCTACCCTCCAATTATCTACATCCACAACAGCTTCAAATTCCCAGAATCCTCAGAAAAGACTCCAAGAAGGCCACAGCTAGCCATCTTACTCTTTTCCCCTTCTCGACTTTTGTTTCAAGGAACAAGAGCCAGAGGATTCTTCTTGTCTTCCTTTCGAGCACTGCATCGGAAGGTTGTATGAGAAGATTCTCTCGCGTCTGCAAAAGTCGTCAACCTGGACTTTGAGGCTCGCGTCCCCGTCCCGTTCTCCATCTTCCCATCAACATATCGGGACCACGAATCCCAGACACAGACTCAAACCACCACCCAGGTACACGAAGAGGTTGAGATCGAACCCCCAAAGCCACAAGCCGGACGGGAAGGTCAATACTCTTCTCACTCTACCACCACTGAAGTAGTCACTCAACAGGAGCCTGAGGAGCCTGAAGAGGAACGCTACAGTGAGGAAGAGGTCCGAATCACACGCGAAGAAGAACGTTACCACCGTCCCGGTGCCCAATCCGAGCAATTCCAGTACGAGGAAACCATCCGTGAGGAACGCCGGTATGTCTATCTTTCTCTGTGTCTGATTTTTAGCCCCTTACGCTCTTCCCACTCTCGCTCCTCCTGGTTTTGTTTCTTCGCGTAGCTCGTTAGCAGACGCTACTTTCCACATCTTCTCCCTCTTCCCAGCCTCCTCCCCCGACCGCAATTGATCAGCGGCTGGGCGGGCCACAGCAATAACAAAACAAAGCACGCCCGGGCCCCCTTTTCCCAGTCAATTGGCGGTCCGTTCATGGTTGCTCTGGTTGCCGGCCCATCCACAACGCAAGCGCGCGTCAGCCCCCCTCGCCTCCCCCAGCCATCTCATCACACCCCATCCACACCCCCAGCTCGGCCCAGTCCAGCCCACCCAAGCTGGCCCGCATCCCCAAAATTTGCTTTTCCCATCCCCGGTCACCGACCCTTGACCCCTAGCCTACTGGCCTGAGCCTGGCCTGAGGCTGGCTAGTGGGTCATCTCAGGGGGTGGGGACCGGTTGCCATATGAGACGCCGCCTACATACAGAAGCATCAACTAACCCATGACTGCAGACCTGAACCTCCTTCTCAATACACTACTTCTCACTCCCACGTAGAGATCGACACCCAGCGTCATCCCTACTACTCCACCCCCATTGACCTTGCTGAGCGCCAATACCGCCAGCGAATCCGCCCTCACGCCCATTTCTCTCCTGCTGTTGACGCTCCCCGTCCTCAGTTCCAGACCACCGACACCTACCGCCAGGTAAACAACTACACCGTTGAAGGACGTCCTTCCCAGTTCACCAAGACTGAGAAGACCGAGATCAACAACTTTGCTGTTCAAGGTTCCCGCCCACAGCAGTACTCCGTCAACGAGAAGACCCAGATCAACAACTTCACTGTTGAAGGCCGATCTTCCCGCCCCCAGTTCAAGACTTTCGAGAAGACTGAGATCGACTACACCGTAGGCGGTCGCACTCCTGCTCCCAAGTACAAGAGCAGCTCAAAGGTCGACAAGTTCACCGTCGATACTCCTGTTCCCCGTCCTTCTTCTTACTACCAGAAGGACATCAAGGTCTCCCGCGACACCGTCGAGCCTTCCAAGTTCCGTGCCAAATCAGACAAGATGGGTTACTACGACGAGGACGGTATGTTGAATTGTCTCTTCCCATGGCACACTCTGAACTAACATCATCAGCAGGTCACTTCCACTCCTTCCGCCAGGGCTCTTTCAAGCTCTCCGGTGGAGGTGCCGGCTCCGAGGCTTTCGCTGAGGGTCCCCGCCCCCGCCCCGGTGACTCTGCTGAGGCCTACCAGCCCAACACCGTCACCATCCCCTGCAACCACATCCGCCTCGGTGACTTCCTGATGCTCCAGGGCCGCCCCTGCCAGGTCATCCGTATCTCCACCTCCTCTGCCACTGGCCAGTACCGCTACCTTGGTGTTGATCTCTTCACCAAGCAGCTCCACGAGGAGTCTTCCTTCATCTCCAACCCTGCCCCCAGCGTTGTCGTCCAGACCATGCTCGGTCCCGTCTTCAAGCAGTACCGTGTCCTTGACCTCCAGGATGGCAAGGTCACCGCCATGACTGAGACCGGCGATGTCAAGGCTGATCTCCCCGTCATTGACCAGTCCAACCTCTTCATGCGCCTCCAGAAGGCCTTCGAGTCCGGCCGCGGCAGCGTCCGTGTCCTCGTCCTCAACGACGGTGGTCGTGAGCTCGCTGTTGAGCTCAAGGTCATCCACGGCTCTCACCTGTAAGCGTGTCAACTTTCTTAAGGCCGCAGCATGCGTCTTCCCACGATGAGTCTTGACAATGCTCCTGACTCCTCGGTATGGAGGACAGGTTGTCCTGGCGCCTGCGAAGTTTGTATCATGGGATTTGTATAAAGCGGTTAGTTGCTTTGGGTTAAGATTGGGTACTTGTGTTGGATATTAGGAAATATGGAGTCTTTGAGTAGATGGGAAGTTCTGTACATGAACTATAGTAATTGACAATTGATTCCATATCTCAATCGTTTCTCGCCTTTCGACATGTGCCATCAAGGTCCCTTCGCCTGGAGACCCCATCCAGGTTCCCACTGATACCCCACTAGCCTGGTTGGGAAGTCGCCTCGTTCATATGACCCTATTTGGGCCACACTCTTCGTTGCATGACCCACGTTGTCGAGCTGGGGATTATGAGCTTATCTGGACGCACTCCTGGGCATTGCGTGAGGTTTATTCTTTGAGGGATCTTATGCTTTGGGCCCTGGGCCTGATCGTTGATCAACCGCTGGCCCGTCTCTAGTGTCTCGCCGAACCGCCCGCACGGGACACAGTTCTCAGTATCCTGCGCTGTGCTATCCGGCTCCCGCGGCTTGTCACGAGACAACCCCTCCTCTGTCATGGCGGTTGGCGTCATATGCAACTAGCCCCAGAATGGTGCTTAACTGTCGGAACACTGCCTCAAGTTCGCGTGTCGATAACGAAGAGTCAGCACGTGCTGCACCAGGTCACTCGACCTTATCTGCCGTTCTTCCCCAGCCTTCCTTCCCGTGTCTTGCGTCTTGCGTCTTGCATCTTTATCTTTCCACTTCGTTCCTGCCTTGTCCGTGTTTGTCTCTTCACCTCTCGCAATCTCAGACCATCTTCGCATCGCCACGCATTCTCCAAGCGTAGTTCTGGAACCACCGCTAAAGAAGCCATGGGCGGTCAACCATCCAAGCCAATCGAGCCTACCGTGCACGAAAAGGCTGTCCTCGAGCGCCTGCGTAGTCTCCAGGTGCAGGATGGCTACATCGAAGTGACGGCTGACGAGGAGAAGCAGCTCCTTGGTCCGCTGGTCCGGAACGCTGAGGGACTTTCCGTTCATGCACTGCAAGCATGGCAGACTGACATTCTCAAAGATCCCAAGAACAAGTGAGTTTCGTGGAACAAATAGCTGTAGTTGAGCTTGTGAACTGACCTGAACCTTGTCCGCAAGGCTCGCACTTACCGCTTTGAGAGGCGACAACCCCAGACAGGTTCTCACATCACTGCCAACCGAACTTGCGGACCAGCAAATATTCAATGTTAAGATCCCCTTTGAGGGCGCCCCAATTACAAACCAGCGTTCGAGCGGCCGCTGCTGGCTCTTTGCGTCGACGAACGTCTTCCGAGTTGCCCTTATGAAGCGCTATAACCTTGAGAGTTTCGAACTCTCTCAGGCCTATCTATTTTACTGGGACAAGCTGGAGAAATCCAATTGGTTCCTGGAGCAAATCATTGAAACCGCCGGCGAGGATCTTGAGGGACGTGTCGTCCAGAGACTTCTCGGCGACCTAGTATCTGATGGCGGTCAATGGGATATGGTTTACAACTTGGTCGAAAAGTACGGCCTTGTCCCTCAAGCTTTATATCCCGATAGCTGGAATGCTATGAACTCGGGTGTCTTGAACAGTGTTGTCAAGACAAAGCTTCGAGAGTTTGCTTTGAGGCTGAGAAGCTTAGTTAACTCGGGAAACATTTCTGCCGCGGCTTTGTCCTCGGCCAAGGAGAAGATGATGCGTGAGATATCGCTCATTCTAACTCTCCTGCTGGGGCCTCCTCCCAACCCCGAGGAGGCGTTTACCTGGCAGTACAACGACAAGGATGGCAAAGCTCACCAGCTCAAGACTACACCTAAGAACTTTGCTACTGATATCTACAGCTCGGAATTCAAGTTTGCGACTTCGAATGCGATTTCGAACTGGATTTCCCTCGTGAATGATCCTCGTCATGCATACCTGGACCTTCTCACAGTCTCCCGGCTCGGCAACGTCGTTGGCGGCCGCAACATCACCTATGTCAACGTTGAGATGGACACCATGAAGACAGCTTGCATCAAGATGCTTAGGGCTGGCATTCCCATCTTCTTTGGCAGCGACGTAGGCAAGTTTAGCAACTCTGGGTCTGGAATCATGGACCTGGAACTTTACGACTACGATCTGGGCTTCAACACAAGCCTTTTGGGTATGTCGAAAGCTGAGAGATTGACCACTGGAGAGAGTTCGATGACCCATGCCATGGTATTGACGGCCGTTCATATCGATGAAAAGACAGGCAAGCCTGTACGTTGGCGAGTGCAGAACAGTTGGGGTACAAACGCCGGTGACAAGGGATGGTTTGTCATGAGCGATGCTTGGATGGATGAGTTTGTTTACCAGGCCGTCATCGACCTCCGATTCTGCACCAAAGCAACCAGAGACGCGCTGAAGAAAGAGCCCGTCGTTCTTCCCTTGTGGGATCCCATGGGCTCTCTAGCCTAACTAAGTTCTTAGCTGTTTCCACGTAACATCAAGCCATGATATCGAGCGCAGTTGGCAGAGCTAGCTGAAACACCCCAATATGAACCCGGCCGGCGGCTTCGGCCGAGGCACACTGCAGGCGGGATGGACAAGATACGATCCGAGTGGAAGCTTGGACGTGTGTGATGGGGGAGACATTAAAGGATACGCAACTGCTGGAATTGACAATGCAATGAAGCATGGACTGATTTGTGGAGCATAGCAATGGTGGATTGGGACGCATGGGAAACCTTGCGGCCCAACAGACAGTAGCGACTCAGAAGTTACAATTTAGGAACTTTGAATGATACCTCTTGACTCATCCCCGCCCACTAGACCTTGCTGAGCCATGTGCTTAATGGAACTAAAGCCCTTAATCAACGATGCAAGGACCAAGACAGAGGAGGAGTGAGGTTGAAAAGCCGTCTATGCGAGATGCCGTGGTTTCGGGGCAATAGGGCAAATGTTTAAAAAGGGGATCTAACTTGTGGTAGAGCTGAGCCAATCCGAGAGGTACCGGAATGACCAGCCGCGTCCCTGCACGCAGGGTCTAACTTGTCAAGCAGACGGGGACGGGTGAGCTGGATACTCGGTCTCGGTGTTAACGGTGGTTTCCGTTGGCCGTTGGGGAGTTGTTCCCACTCAACCAACTGGAGAGAGAGAAGGAGACGAAGACGAAGAAAACAGCCATCCTATCGCGACATGCAGCTGACAGTAATCACATGAACAGAGCATCGCTATGCTCCGGGCCTCGACTCTATGATCGCCATTCGGAGCCGCAAGAGAAGCTGCCAGCGCATCACGCTCGGCATGCTGGCTGCAGACTACGACTACGCCTTGCTCCTCTCTTGCCCAGAGGGCAAAAAGGCGGAGAGGAGACAGACTCGACTCGGGCGGGCACGAGGGCTACTGCGAGAAGAGGGCCACCACATTACCACCACAGTCGGGGGAAGAGGATGGGCTAAGGAACTGGGGTGACCCCTCGACAGACGGGCTAGCTGTCCCTGCCCGACGCGGGCCAAAAACCAAGTTTCTATGTGGTTTTTGCTTCTGCTCCTTTCGCTTTGGGATTAATGGCATGGAGATGGGCCGGCCAAGGGGGCCAAGGGACCAAGGGACGCGGCTGTGGGACACGCCTGGTGCCAATTCTTCAGGCCTTCGGTTTTGTTCTAGCTCCATGCCGTGAATATGTAAGTCAACGGGAGGACGTGCCTCGTTTGGGCTTGGTTGGGCGTTACTTGCCAGCGACGACACACGCACGTCCCCCGCCCGCCCGCGTCCTCGCAGCTAACTCGTCCGTCGTCGGTGGGCATTGCGTACATGCGGCAATGGGAGCAGAGACCGACACACGCACACATGCACACAAAAAAAGAGGTAGCAGCAGCTCACTGCCGAGACAAGAACCGCTAATAACGCTCAGGGTCCTGATGCTATTGCAGAAAGCGAACGTCACCAGCAGGTGTAGTTAATGCGGCTCTGTGAGGGTCGGCGGGACCCGGGAGGTGCGAGTTCACCCAAAAACAGGTGCTCGGTCTGCGTGGCAATGCGATATTGCATGCTGGCAGAAGAGAGGGTCAGCGGCAGCAAAAAGAACTCACTTGGCTGCCCCCATATGCTCTAGGCGAACACTGGGAGATCGGGATGCGACGGGCAGATTGAGGTGTCAAAAGGTGATGAATGTCACCGCCGATCTGGTGAAACCGCCCGCGATGCAACCCCGCGGCGCATGTAAGTGGGCTTGATGGTGCAGTGCCGATCTTCTTGCTCGGCTGGACAGGAAGCTATCCGGAATGAGGACATCTGGAGAAATCGAGGTAAGTGGAAGGTTCCCCGAAGCGAGCGAGCGAGCGAGCCAGCAAGCAAAGACATCAACTGCGGGACCTCCTCAATCCCAACCCCCATCCGTCCCCTCCCCCCGTTTGCCGAGCCAGATGGTTTGATGTAAGAGCGAGAATCAAGTCGTGTAGGTGGGCTTTGTTTGCAGGCAGACGGAACGCTAGTCGTCGGCCGTCGAACAGGTCTGGTCCCTGCCCCGACTTGCATTGAGATCCATGGAAGATTAGATGAGATTTCGCCTCCAACGCCAGCAGATGGCCCTCCTCTCTCCTACTACGCCGCAGTCCCATGCTTTGTCTCGCTCTCTCGGGCTCATCTTGCAACTTCGGTCAGTCAGGTCACGTCGGTCGGTGGGTTGGGTATCGAGCCACCGGGACCAAGCCATGGGGGCATCGCAGCCCAAAGAGCCCTGCACCCACCCCCTTTTTTTTTCCTTCCCCGCGCGTGTGTGTGTGTGTGTGTGTGAAGGAGAGAGAGAGAGAGCGACAGTGTGTGTGCATGCATAGCAGAGTTGCGTCTTCGCCCCTGGGTTGAAAGAACAAGCACATACAGTAGTGCACCGGCCAATAGCGCCGGCTGGCTTTAGAGTTGAAACTTGGTTGACGGGCGGCCGTGCCCGAGCATGGCGCTTCACAGAACCAAAAGAAAGACGGGCTTATTTTGAGCGTGGCGTTCGTTTATCAACCATGGCGCCAGGCGAGTGGTTGCTTAGCATGGGCATAGGCGATGTGCTGCTGGGTCAGGAGGATGAGGCTTTGGTGTTTTGGATGGGATGAATGGACAGCGGACGTGGCCGACAGTGTCATGCTGGCGGCCCCGGTGTCGTGGATTGGTGGAAGTGGCGGTATCTTTTGATAGCATTGGGTAGTTTCGAGCACCCAAAAGACGGCAGACAAGAGACGCGAGACATGGGGGCGTCTCCATCCTTTCGTTGTCGTGCGTTGCTGTTGCTCAGCCCACTCCATTGGGAGACAAAAAGCTGGGTCTCGCTCGCGACTTTGCTTTTTGCCTTGTTGAGTTGTCTCGTCTGGAACACGGGAAAATTCTTTTTTGGACTCGTTTGGTCCAAGCAAAGCAAGCGACCGTTTGTTGCCTTGAAGACTTTTTCTTTTCTTTTTTTTCATATCTAAGGTTGTTGATGCCCAACAATCAATCAGCCACAGAACCACTACTACACACGCACACAACTTGCAAGCACCAGAAGACAGAAACATCTATTACCTGTCCTTTTTTTTTCTTCTCTCCCTCTCAATTGTTTATCTGCCTTCCCAGTTGGTAGGGCAAGAAACTCGGTGTCCTCCGTTTTGTGTTGCATCACATCCAATTCAACTTATTCGCATCAGTGTCAACCTCTCCTTGGACGCCAGCCGTCGATATTCACCCTGGCTCCCCTTGCGAGACAGTTCATCAGAAGGTGCTGCTTGCGGGGAAGATCGATTGCACTACCGTCGTCATCGCCGTCATCGCCCTCGTCCATACATCCACCGCGGATAACTCAACCGGAGCCCGGAGACGAACAGACTGCTAGAGGGTGGGACGTCATCGCCCACTTGACCCGGCAGCCTGGGAGCTGTTGCAACAAAATCGAACTCTACATATCCTCCGGGACGGCATCACAGGACCAAGCATCTTTATATCCTCCGCTTGGTGGTGTCTCTGCCAAGCCTAAAAGGACTCATCGTCGGATCAGAGTTGCAGAGCCTCAGAGCAGGGCTCTGTTGAAAATCTGATCAGTAACACCCCATTCTCGGTTCCTGCTGGCCGGCTCAGCGTTGAGGGCCCCATCATTGCTATTTTTTTTCTTGTTCTTCTGCTCCACCCTGCGAACCAGGCCAGTGCTTGTCACTGTACCTTTCCCTTACCTGCCATCGCCGCGGAAAAGCAAGGTACCCACTCAGTGGAGGACGGACCCCATCCAACCCGGGCTCCTTGGGTCCGACTATTTTTTTTTTCCTTTCCAACGGTGGCCAACGACAAGTTCAGGCGTTGTTGCCCACTAAAAGTTTGTGCCCCCCTGGTCTCAGCCAGCGCCATCACCATCCTGCATCTCGTACCTCTCGCCTGCCACAGAGGGCACTAAGACGCTGCTCGGCCGACAGTGCAGTGCATCGCAACGTCGCACACATCGCAACTCTTGTCGCACATCTCGCCTAAAAAATAAAAATAAAAAGCCAGCTCATTGCGGCATCGACTCGCGGGTGACCGAGACCTAGACGGTTCGATTACAACCCAATCCAGTCTTGGCTCATATAAGTTCGGCGCCGAACAATACACGGGCCAGAGAAGACGAGAGCTCAGACGACAGCAGAGCCCACCTGCGCGCTTAGACGGCGGACCCCGGCCTCTCTGCTGACAGAAGTGACGTTGGTTGTTGGTTAGTGAAACTCGGAACTCAATCGAACAACGTACTGACAGGTGCCAGTGCTGGCTCCTCGGGCCCACGTCATTGCATACGATCATCGTCGCCATTCCCGTCGCGAGATTGGCTCGGCCTGTCTTGATTTGACCGCACATTTGGCTGCTGCAACTGCAACGTTAGCCCTTTTTTTCGACCCCAACCGAGTTTTACTGGCACTGATACCGGAATTAGAAATTTTGCTTTCACTGTCTAGGAAGAGAAAGCTCAAGAAAACTTGCCAACGACTGGGTATCCCGGTCTATATTTGCAAACCACTTCCATTCTTCCTTCGGATTCATTTAATCTTGTTTCCTACTGCTTCTTCTTCTTCTTCCTCTACCTTCTTTTTTTCTCCTTCTCTTTCCTTCCTCCTCACCTCTCCAACCTTTTGTTTCTTTTTCTCACAAACTCCTCGCTTTCCATCGACGTCCCCACCCCGGCGTCCCACCCCGGCGGAATCCGTCGAACAAAGGAAGCCATCGCCCCGCCTCGCACCGTCTCTACATCGGATCCCAGGGCTGCCGAGTCGCGCAGTCGCAGTCGATCACTTGCTCATTGATCGATACCTTGGTTGCCTATCTCTTTGATTCGACCCGATTCGCACAACCAGCTCCAGGGCACCCTTGATCCTGGGCACCAAGGCGAGCAGCCCATCGCTCTCGCATCGCGGCCCCGCCCAATACGGCAAATACTCGTCCACCTTTATCACACTGCCCTCAACTGATTCGATCCGCAAGGCCGGTACCCCACCAAACCCGGCCGTCCCATCTTTTGCGCAAAATCGCCTCGCAAAGACTACCCCGCGATCGAACCGCCCAGTGTTGGTTCTAACAGCTTTGACAAGATTGTGCTTACACCTATCAACGATTGGAGCTGGGCCCCTCCTCACGTGTCCTCGCTGGTCCCAACCGACCGTTCATCCTGGTACACCGAGTCCGGCTCTTTTTTGTCGTCATCCCACCATCGCCACAGCCCACGCAAACCCTCAACTCTCGCCCGCACTCATCACCAGATTTCGCCCAGCGTCCAAAGCCGGGCAGCGTTGAACCACACTTCACCGTTTTGTCGCCTTTGTACTGTGGCGGCCGGCTCCGAGCAGTCCGCGTCGACTGCCTCCTTTGAAACATTGACATCTGAACTCTTGGGCATTTCTCGAATTCCCAGTCCCTTCACCACCACCACAACTACCACTACCACCACCACTACCACCATCACCGCCACCATGTCGGATCGCTATCACGGCCACTCCCACTCGGGAAGGACGGCCACCGTCAACCCTGCAAGGACCTCGCTCCCTGCCAGCATCGGCTACACTTCGCTGTATGCCGGTGATATGCACGTTGTTCCCTCCCACGCTCGGCAGCCTGCTGCCGCTGCTGCCTCTACGGCACCCCGCGAATACGTTACCACCACTACCACCTCAACCGCCCCCTCAACCACCACCCGGACCTACGCCGTGACTCAGGATCCTCGCTCTCAGCGACCAACGACCCGAGACGTCACCCGAGGCCATCGTTCTTCCACCTTGGATTCGGCCAGTGGCCGCCCGCCTGTCATCGTCATGACAACCCAGAAAGACCGCCCTAACGGCGTTTCTTCCCATGCTTCCAACGCTCGCTCCCACAGTCCCACCAGGGACGACTTCCGGGCCAGCGAGGGGCAGCTGTACACGCAGCCCGCCTCATCCATACGTTCACGCAGCAATGTTCGTCCCTACAGTGAAAACTACGATAGTGACGACTTTGCTCGCATCAGAGACCGCCTCGACAGCCAGGCCCAGGCCGACGCTTATCGCAGCACTCGCCCTTCTGTAGTTTACCCCAGCAACCCCCGCCACAGCACAGCAACCATCGACTACGGTGATGATGGATACGAATACACCAACGCTGGGGAATTGGTTCGCTACGATCTGGAGCACCCTCAAACATCCCGGACCCGCAAGCGCGAGAGCTTCGACCGCGGATACTACCGCCCCAACATTAACTATAATGCCGATCAACGAACACTCAACGTTAACACCAGCCCCGATCAGGGCCGCAACTATATTACTACCACCCGCCAACTGGAAACCCGCGGAGGTCCTCCTCCCAGCACTCGAGGGTTCGACAAGATCCCTCGGGCATACGAGAGCACCCCTGCCCAGGTAGCTCCGGAGCCGGTCCCAACACCCAAGCCGGTCATCACTACCAGCGCTGAGGGAAGGCGTCTCAGCAACGAGGGGAGACGACCCAGGCCCGTCTCCTTGTACCAGGAGGCGCCTCCTCGGTCGTTGCACCACGATGACTACTACCGCACCCTTGAAGATGACAAGATGGTGCGTGACCAGCGCGAGCAGCGCGAACAAAAGGACGAACAATTAATTCAACCTCCTATGCTCACGTATGAGCCTCAATCATACGAACCTCAAACCTACGAAACCCAGCCCATTTACTTTCATGATGATAGGGTTGCGGCTCGTGGCTTTGGCATCCGCACTGACACTGGTGATGACCACGATTACCGAAGGGACTCTTACAGGGCCGATGAGCCCAAGAAGCGCTCTGATGAAAACCTTCCTCGTGAGCAGGAGCCAGATTACAATGACTGGCGTCGCAGCCGCACCGATACCGGCGACTCACGTCGCGAGAGGCGTGAGAGCAAGAGAGGCGACGAGGAGGGAGAAAAGGAGCGCTCCCGACTCCGCGACAAGATCGCATCAGGTCTGGGCATTGCCGCCGCTGCCGTTGGCATTGCACCGCTACCCAAAAACCTCGACAAGCGCTCCAAAGATGAGCCGAAAGTTCGACGAAACTCTGATGATGACAGCGAGCGGAGACGAGACAGTGACCGCGACCGTGACCGATCAAGAGGCCCTAGAGACCGGTCGCGAGATCGGTCGCGAACTCAAAACTACGAGAGACCCCGATCTCGTTCCAGAGATGCTTCCGAGACCAAGAGGCTGAGCCGGGTTGATTCCCGAAAGACCGGTGAAGCCGTCATCTCAGCCTCGGATTCTGATGAGGGCAAGAAGACAACACGACGCAGCAATCGCAACTCGGCCGCCTTTAACCCCAACGACGCCAATGAGCTCAAGCAGCTCAAGGAGCAGCTTGCTGCCCTGAAGGTAGACTCGGAGAAGGATAGACCAGTTGTGATTGAGACTAAAAAGGTGTCTTCACGATCTCCTTCTCCAGTCAGGGAGGTCAAGACCTCAAGGGATTCACGATCCCCTCCCGAATCCAGACCCACCAAGGAGGCAAGGTCGCCATCCGAGTCCAAGCCCGCAAAGGAATTACCTTCTCCTACAGAGTCCAAACCTACGCAGACGTCTACGGCTGCCTCTTCCCCCAGCGAGGAGACACGAGGCCGCGAGCTTACCGTGGCAGCTCCTGAGGAGAAGCAGGTCCGCGTTGTCTCCCCTCCTCGCGAGAAGAAGGAGGACAAGCCCCTGAGGGGAATCCTCAAAGCACCAAAGGTCAGCTTCCCAGAGGACCCCAACCCCGTCCGCGAAGGGGTTGCGCCTCACAAGGAAGACAAGAAGCTCAAGGAGGCACCCCCAGGTGCCAAGTGGACCAAGATCAGTCGCAAGGTTGTCAACCCCGAAGCCTTGACCATTGGCAAGGAGAGGTTCGAGGTTCGCGACGACTTTGTCATTGTTCTCCGAGTCCTGAGCAAGGAGGAGATTCAGGCATACGCATCGGCGACGCAAGTTCTACGAGGTAAGTTTTAGACAGGACTTGAATGCTTACATTCCCGGTGCCTATGCTAACTAAATATCACAGAACGTCGTCGTTACGAAGAAGATGAACGCGAGCGTGAACGAGACCAAGATAGAGATCGCGAAAGGGATGACGACAGGCGAAAACATCGCCATCGTCGCCACCGCGATGACGAGGATAAGCGTGATCGTGATCGAGATCGAGATCGCGATCAACGCCGACGCTACAGGGATGATGATGACTACGAAAACAAACCCAAGGACCAGGAACACCACCATCACCGCTATCATTACTAATTTTACTGAGAGGACCAGACTGGTCTTGATTCGAAAATATTGTATTAGCATGTTTCAAGCATTACTCATACCGAGACAAGCGATTCGTTTGGGCATTGTATTTGTCTACTTATTTTTATTATTTTTTTTTTGTATTCATCTATTGTATTTGCGCTACATGACACGTGTAAGACGACGAACTGGCGAGGCATTTTGGGTATACAGAAAAAACAGATAACAAAATAAAACGGGTGTTGGAAGGAACTGAGCTGTTGCCAGGTAGCCTTTTGTGAATGTCCTAAGCAGCTTGCTTCTCCATCCCGGAGATTGGTACGACGTGCAGCAAAGTTGCTGGATGCCAAGAGGAAGGACTTCCGTACAAGGAACCCGAAAAGGTGCAAAGATTCGTATACGCACAGCCACGTCATGATCATCGGTCAAGGAGCTGTTCCTTGTTGTTTTCCTTGTTGTTGTTCTTGTTGTTGTCCATAGTCACACGTCAACTTCGACGTCACTCCCTCTTCTTCTCCTGGGTTTTTTTTTTTCCCTCTTTTTTTCTCGTTCTTTCTTTCTTTCTTTTCTTTTGTGGTGTTTGGAAACCAAATCTCCACATATGCATGTACGCATCACCACATGAGCTCACCATGTTGCAGTAATGTGTTTTTCTTTTCTTCTTTTTCTATCCTTGGTAGACCGGCTTGTTTCTTCGCTCGCATTGTTTCCCTTTTTTTACTTTTTTTTACTTTCCCTTTCTCGCCCCTCCCCCCTCCCCTCCTCCTTCTTCTTCCCCTAAGACTTTTGTGTTCCGTAGATACCAAACCCCCCTCCCCCTCCCCCTAACTCACAAGTACACACTTACGAGTCAGTCCTTTTGAAAAGGAGAGGGAAAACAATACCGGGTACCCGGAACTGAAGGTCCTTTTTCCTTTTTTTGTTTCTCAAGGTATAGAGATGCACCATCGCATGTTGTACAGGGTAGGGGAGCACACGCAGAGCGAACGAAGAGAGAGAGAGAGAGTGTGTGTGTGTGTGTGTGTGTGTGTGTGTATGTCTGCGAGTGCGAATATGCAAATGTACGTGTGGGTTGCACAGCGTCTGCATGAGAGAGAGAGGTCAAGTGTGTGCATGTTACAGGCGGGCTTGTACGTTTTGTGTTACGGAGCGTCACATCACATATCACTTTTTTTCTTCTCCCCATTGTCCAGGGGAAGCAAGAGAGAGAGACAGACAGAGAGAGAGGGATGGAGGGGTGTGACAACAGCTTGAAGTGAGGCGCAGGCGATGGCGAAATGGTAATACCGGCCTTGTCCTTGGTGCAGGTTCGTCGTGTCTGACGGATCGACAGGCCTCCCAGGGATGCAGCAGGTTGAACCGGGAATTTCTACTTGGCAGTGAACAACAAAGGAACGAGGCCATTCATTCGCCTGTGTAGCCCGAGCTGCGTGCAGGAACGTGGGGGAATGGTTTGGTTTGGTTGGGGAAGGGGAGGGGAGGGCAGTGTTGCTATTGATAGAAGGGCTATGACGACTTGTCATGTTCCTTTTTTTTTTTTCTTCCTTTTTTTTCTCTCCCTGGTTTTCATTATTATTTCGTAATACGATGGACTGGATTGGATTGGATGAGTATTCAACTCGGCAACCTGTATTGTCGCATTCTCTCTGCATGTAGGGCTGGCGGGCTGGTGGGCTGGCGTTGCTTCCTTGGAACTTGGAACAATAGCTCGTCAGTCGAGACTCCTGTTGCGGCTCACGACTCATTATCATGACGTCTCCTACGCTATTAACCGCCCAAGGACAGTCTCTCATTGATGCGATTTCTCTGCGCGCCCCTCTATCTCGATGCTCCATCTCAATGCTCCATCTCAATGCACTCCTGAAGCACGTCGCACGTTCCCGTGCCCGCATAACCCGAAGGATTTTGTTTGTTTGTTTCGATGCGGGTTCCGGCTTCGGCGTTAAAGCAGACAAGACCGTCGCTTCAAAAGCAACTCACTAAGACCAATTGCATAATCTAATACACAAACAGTTTGCGATCAATCAACAAGCGCAACTCTCAACTCTCAATTCTCAACTCTCAACCCTCCGGCTCTGCCCCTCCTTCGCTTCCCACCCTCCCTCCCTCCCCTCCTTTTAGTCGCTCTTTCTCTCTATCCCAAACCACCCAGACGTCACATGAACCCGTCGCACAAGCCCATTCTTCTTTGCGTGCAACGCGCTAAACCCACGCTCCGCTAAACCACCACACAGACATTTCTTCGTCCTATCCCCCTCACCCCCACCCCCCCAACGCGCCTCGTCAGTGCGACCTTTTGCTCGAAAATGGCTAATTAACCACTAACATCGTGCGTATGCACCGCACTGTCTGTTCGAGAATGCACCCGTGCTTGTTCCATGGCCTTGTGGACCATGCATCACTGCCACGCCCGGCCTGTGTTAGCTGTCTTAGTCCTGGCACGGAATATCCAGATGCGCGTCTGTGTAGGCAATGCCCCTCACTTGACCAATGGTATAGGCAAAACACCCATCGTCAATGAGGGGCGCGCCGGGAGACGCGAGTTTTTTCGTCTCAACTTTCATCTCTTTTTGATTGATTTCGTATTATCTCGCTCTCGCCTTTGCCGTTGCAACGCTTACTCGCTCGTACTCGCTCGGGTGTCATCATTTCATTTCAGTCCTCTCCGGTTTCGTCACACACAGTGCAACATACATGCGTGCGTATCCGTCCATACACACACACACACACACATACATACATACATACACACATACATAGGCGCACGCCCCCGGCATGTCCCTCCGTGGCTGCAGCGGGAATGGTACCATTGCTGGCACGGCTTTGCGACGTTGCTGTGACGGCGCCTCGTCCCCCGAAAGGAATCAAGCCGTAAGCTAGCTTTGCACGCGCCCGCGGGAATACGGGATGCATGCGCAGTCATTCAGGGCGACTTACGTTATCTCGCGTAGCATTGCGAACGCGTGTCGAGTGTTTTAGCTTCAAAGTCTTGTCTTCCTTCGCCTGGGGATGCAACCCGAGCTCCCCGTTGCTGATCAACTATGCGAGTTTCATTACCGGAGGAGTCAAGTTAACATTGCCTAGTTCTGTCAGCCTCGTTCTTGGCCCAATGGGGTAAAACACTCCATCTCCTCCTCCGCTTAATGACGACCTTGTAATTTTTCTTTCTTTATCCCGAGACTCTTTCGCTGTACCGCAATCGCCGACACTTGCTTCGTCTCCAAGTTTTAGAATCGACACAAGACAATTTGCCAAAGTCACATCCCCCTCCCCGAAGGCGCCCCAAAGGCGGGGACCCAGGCGCGCCGCTGTGAAGAACGGCAGGGGTTTGCGTGCCAAGTTTTCGACATGGCTGCTTTTGAACCAACTCGCCGCCCGGGGCTAATAGTTGTTCTACTTCCCTCTTCAGCAATTCGCAGATACGCGTGTTGGCCCTGGGCCGATTTATTCAACCAAAATGTCAACTCGGCCGCTCACACCCCAGCACCGCGGCTGTGTGGCGTCCTCACTCCCTTCTCTTCAAGATCCACCACCTGATGTTGCTGAGGAGTGTGGCTTGTGAAATGCGCTCCGGCCTTGACCCCAAGAACCAAAGTCGGCAAAGTGTCATGTCTCAGTCATTGTAGAGCTTGGCGGGACGGTTCCGCAGACGAGCGTCGCCTCCAAACGCTTTTCTCTCGTCTGGACGCCCAAAAATCTTCACTCGGTAGTAGAGAGTGAGACTATGAAACAAAAGCAAACATCCACACCAAAATCTCCAGGCTAGTTAGTCATGTTGCTCCCCAATCGGCGGTGTGATGCCTCTGAGCTGTACATTGCACACCTATTGGAGCAATTGCCCGCCGACCCTCTGGAAAAACCCTCTGCGGGCTTGAAAAAAAAAAAAAGCTTAAAAAAAATTGCTGCTGGCTGTCGGAGAGCCCAAGGAAGTGACAGTATGCAGCTTCCTGTGACACCCCGACCGCCGCAGTGGCATTTCTGTAGATCTACCTGCCCAAACCGACGGGTCCTTGACTTGGGCTCAGGGCGAGGTTGCCACATGGCTTCAGATTTAACCATGCTTTCTTCTTCCATCTGGGCCCAAGAATGAGACATGGCGTGGGCTAGCAAGCCAACTTCGCGCCCCCATTCTTTTGCATCTTGTCTCGCTCACTTCGAGACAGTGGACTCAAGCCTCAGAAGCGGGCTGAAGATTTAGCCTTGCGCCTCCTCTATCGGGAAAGATGGGGCTGTTGGAGCGGAGAACATTGCAACCGCCTTGCCGAATCACCGGAGGAGTTTGCAAGAGAAAACGTACTCAAGCTAGTCCTGCAAAATAAGACCTGGAAGATGTGGCGCCTTTTTTTTTTTCTCTCTTTTTGTCAAGCCCGTCTCGTTTATCCGATGTCGACCGGGCGGCCTTGGTGGGACAGCTCTTGGAAAGACCTCCCAGCCGTTGGTTTCTAGTTAGTGAGAGACATTTGTGCGTGCAAGACTGTCTTGCTCCCCCAAGGCAGACAAGTCTCTGGAATCAAGTCCGGCGAGGAAAAAAAA
>KV875229.1:2092388-2115487 GCA_001879505.1 Calonectria pseudoreteaudii
AAGAAAAAAAAAAAAAAAAAAAAAAAAAAAAAAAGACTAAGACAGTTTGTGTCAACTCCGACATGTCTGCCAACTTTACTAAATTGGGGATTGCCTAGGCCCACTGGCGAGCCTCCATGAGACAGATTCAACCATCTCTAGGTCGCTCGCTTAGCCGTAATAGAACCTGACCCAGCTGTGACCACCGATCGCCACGGTCATGTGCAAAGAACGGCATGGTGGAAAAACGAAGCCAGACACCCATCGATGCCTAAAAGCGCGGGCGTGGGCGTGGGCTACCAGAAAGTCAGATGCAATGCCGGGCAACTCGGGCGTCTGGCAGCCTCGGTGGCTGGACCGGTCGGATTGCTTCTCCAACGATCCGGTCGCGCAGACGACTGACCTGAATGGCCAGCACGGTAAAGGTGCCAAAAAAAGCAAGCTCTCAAAGGATCTTCGGCCCAGAAGCCCAAATCCAAAGCCTTTTCAATACCTGTGGGCCCCTTCATGTAAGCGTGGCCTGCTTTTTTCTTTCTGCATATAGTGACCCTGGTCAATATTTGACTCGCCATGACACTGGCCAGTCTTGTCCCTTCTCGTACGGGGAACTCCGTACTTGAGATTAGATGGGCAGCCAGTACGATGCAGTGTGGAGCACCGCATCCACAAAACACCCCCCCATCACTTTCAACAAACATTGAATGATATCGAAACGAACAAGTCCCAAACTTACTCCGTGCAATGCATCGGCAAACTGTTCCCCTGCCCAATGCGCCGTTAGCACGGCACGTCATGAGCCAAGTGAGGGCCGACAATCGTCATGTTCTAGGCTTCGGGAGGTCACAGCCGATATCCACTCGTTGGATACAACCAAAATTTGGTCTCGCAACCTCCGCTGTGAGTGTCTCAAATTCGGCTTGTGTAATTGAGTAGCCTGCAACACATCCTTGTGAATAGACGCGATAGACGCAAGATGGACAAGGGCTGGACGGTGCGCAACGAACGCTCCAAAGCCTGGGAGCAGGCATCATGGCTGGCAGAAAAAAAATTGCCCCAGCATGTGTCCCAATTTTGCTTTGTCGGGGGTACGAGGGCTAATGCCAAATCCCCGACGCAACCAGGTCTTGGCCTTTGCGCTCCATCTGCTTGGGAGGCACCAACAGGGATACGATTTAGAGAGCCCTGAATGGGTTGCAGGGGGGACTGGACGATGCATCAGCCTCTTACATTCAACGACTTGTACATTGCGATGCAGGCAGCTTCAACAACACCTCACTGCACGACAATACGCAAGACACTTATCCAACGGCAACGGAGCTGGGAAACAACGCCAACCCCTCCCCCCTTGCGCGTAAGCGAATTTCCAAGATGGAGATGATGGACAAAATGCCGCGTGTCAGGCAAAAGATCTGACGGTAGCGGGACCGCAAAGGTTACATATCAAGATGCAGAATCATTCGAGCACGGATCAAACCGCCTCTATTCACCTCATCAATGAGGGGAGCTATCGGTGACGAATTTGCACAAAAGGCAGTTGGATCCTAAGCCAACCCGGAACTCTCCGCGAATCAGAAAGCGGTTAACCGCTAACACTGAACCGGTCAATGATGCGAGGAGTTGATCCGAATCCAACACGAAGGAACGAGTTACACTGCCAACTTATCAGAGTCGCGTACAATCTCCCGCACGCAAGTGATGGGGCAGAATCAGGCCGGCAGTTAGTTAGCGATGGATGGACAAGTTTCAACATGGCTGTTACGGAAACCAACTCGGGCCCGGTGTTCAAATGTCAGAAGAGGTCACCTTTGGCCCAAGCGAACCCTGCACTGCCCCCTAGTCAATCTCTGTGCGCCGCGTTGCCATCCCGGCCCCCCCCCCCCCCCCCCGTGGAAGCGGAAAGCCCTTACCGGCAGCTTCTTAGCCTGTTCCACGCCTCGTCTTTGACCTGTGTGCTACGTATTGTCCGGGGATGGCGGCCGCACTCTTCTGCATCCCTTGTCGGTAGCGACTGCGTACCTGATGGATGTCAAGCCATCAAGGCAGGGGTTAGGGCCTCCAGTCTCAGAAGGGATAGACGAGTCTCCATAGCGGTCGACAGGGGGGGCGTCCACCGTCTGGGAGGGTGGGATCATATCCCTGACCGACTTTCCCAGTGTGGGGCCGTCTCTCCCAGGCGAAGGATGCCGTTGCATGTAGAGAAATTGAAGGCACACGGGCTCGTCAGATAGTGGACGGCGAGTAGTCATTAGACTGCGACGCTGCATGGCCGTTAGTTGGTGGCATGCAGCTGGATGTCAAAAAAAGGGTACATGATGGGACGAAAGGGAGTGGTTGAGTGAACGACACGGCATGGAGTGGAATCGCAGCGGGTAGTTGGCTCCCTCCCTCCCACCTCCCCCCAGTTTCCTCGCGCTTGAGTAAACTTAGTAGGGGTCCTTTTCTCGGGAACAAGTGAAGGTCCCTTGACGGTGACGGGGGCCGGCGCGGATTCACGATCTAGTGCCAAGGCACCGCTGCTGACGATGCCAACCCAAGGAAACCAGAACCCTCAAGGGAGGTGCCATCCATAGTGAGCACGGTAGGGCT
This sequence comes from Calonectria pseudoreteaudii, assembly GCA_001879505.1. Classification (NCBI taxonomy): domain Eukaryota; kingdom Fungi; phylum Ascomycota; class Sordariomycetes; order Hypocreales; family Nectriaceae; genus Calonectria; species Calonectria pseudoreteaudii. The sequence continues at coordinate 2,094,954 of KV875229.1, forward strand.
GCGAGGGTACGCTGTACAATCCAGCTAATCTTCAACGTTAGCCACCCTTGAATTCTCCAGGTCCATCTTGGACGCCAGCCAGCCCACCCCGCGAATGACATCTGCCGTGCCAGGATCTCTGCAGCCTTGCGCATGAGCAACACCAGGTTCTAGCGAAACCAGATATTTGGATGGACTATGGACAAAATAGTCGCCACATGTTAGCCATGGCACATCGCAAAGTGCAAAAAGTCTCGCAACTGGCAATGGGAGGGGCAATCGAACGCGATGAGAGGAAATAGCGCGGATGACAGAATCGCAGAAGCGAGCTGCGTTCAGCGGAAGCGGTTAAGCTATCCGGTTGATAATAATAGTGTTAATCCAATGAGGGATATATCCGGCCGGGCGAGGACCATTTTTGTCACTAAGCAGGACCGATCACAGATGAGCAGGTAAGCATGAGGTAGTCCTGAAGTAGGCCCATCACGACCTGGATTGGCTGAATTACTCGAGTCTATGTCGAGGTATCATCCGTCCTCGGCAGTGCCTCGGAGGCAACAAGATGGCATGGTGCAGGTGGCGGTGACGATATTGTGCAGTAGCATTCTTTCGTGAGTCCGATGGTTTGGATAGTCCCTATTCGCAGGTGTGGACCTCTCCGTCCGGTCGACCGAAGCACGAGGTCAAGTTATGCCCCGATTTGGAAGCAAAAAGCAAAAACGCATGCTTTAGGGCGAAGGCTACAATGCTCGCAGCCTCGAGTGCCCGAGGCGCCCGAGGCTGGCTCCCGCGTCTGGTCAGCCATGAGCGGCGGGAAATGAAGCGATGACGACTCACAGCTGCTGGGCGATTAAGCTAAGACTCAGGGTCCCTCTTGGAGGGCCGGCGGCAGACCAAATAATGCAGCAAGCGATACAACGGAAGTACCTCAGCCCACACAAAAACGGGGTGTCAACTATCCACAGGAGTACTAGCGGAATGTGGCGCGGGGCTGGCAGCTGGTCTGTGAGGCGTGAACAGACGGCCTAAATGGCGTAACTCGGCGTTGAAAAGGGGGCGTGGAGCGTGGAGGAGGTTCGGACATGACACAGCGGGAAAATGAAAGGTCGCATTCCTTTTCTTCGCCGTCCAAACAGATCAAACTTTCTAGCTAGAACAAGTGAGGCCACTGGCAATGTGCGCCAGCCTTGGCGCCGATTATTGGACCGCGGAGTTTGGGAGCAAAGGGGATAATAACGAGAAGGGGGGTGTGAGGATCGGAAAAATGTGTGGCATTGTTGTTGATGTAAAGCCGATGTGGAGTTGGCACACAGCTTGCGAAGCGTGCAGCCGCGTGTGGCTCCCGGGCAAGTGCAAGCCATAATGATGTAGTAAGGTGCTTTGTCCTGGCGCCGTTGACATTAATCGTGCCTCAGGTGGTCGGTGGGCGAGGCTTCGTTTGCCAATCAACCAGTTAATCCGGCAAGAACGGCTGGGCGCCAAGGCATCACCTCTTCCTGCAAATCGAGCGGGAGGCAAAGATTTCTTGGTGCGAGTCAAGCTTGACATCTTGGCTGGCGCAATACCGTCATCATGCTCTCCAACGTCAAACGTTCCATCCATCGCCCATCCACCAGGTCGTATTCCAGCCCATCGCCGCGGCGCTAACCACTGTGTTGCACTCCATCACACGGTAAGTGGGGGTTAGCATAAGTTTGCATCGACTAAGATACCTGCAGACTCTCGTACCTGCGAGGTCGTTGGTTCCGAGCGAGGTTGAGATGGAAATGATGGACCACATGGGGCCAACCCAAAGAATCCATCCCGCATCTCGATGGCCCATGCGGACCCGTCACCCATCGCATCCCATCACCGCCTTCATGCTCCCGTACGCTCCCCTGCCATTATCCCCCTTTTTTCCTATTCCTGTCCGTGCCGGGGCATGCTGGGCCGGGGTCTTTGACAATGGTGGCCGCTGGCCAGGACAGGCACACGACGTACGTTTGGCATGTAAGGAGCAGGACTGCGGGACATCATCCCATCTGCCCACTGCTACCCACCCGTCAAATACCCGCATTATGCTGCACCGCACTGCAAGGGTGTGAGCGTGCTGCATCCTTCTCTCCTGGTTGTGCCCACGAGGCGCTGCCCCACGTCCGGCCCCATCCCATGACCGTGAGGGCGGGTTCCTCCGCCGCATTTTCCCTGTCGAATCCATCAGATAGCTATTATCGCCAAGAGTTCGCTGTCGCGTTCGTTCTGAAATTTTTTTTTTTTTCCTCAGTCGGCTACCTCGCCCGTTGCAGACTGTAATTACTAGAGGCCCACTTATGCCCCTTGCCCATTTCTCAGCCTTTTCTGCTATCGTCACCCAATGTAAACCTCCATCTCGTTTAGCCTTCTACGCATGCCCCAAGTCGGCGTCGCCCATCGTCTCAGAGAAGCGCGTCTAGCCTCGCCATCATTTGCATGTCGTTGGACGCGAAAACCCTGGCGCGTTGTCGACCCAAAACCTTAACCTTGACCCCCGTCGGTACCGCTTGGGCACCCGTCCCCTGTTGGGCTTGGGAAGTTTGCCATGGCAGCGGGCTCTTGCAAGGATTTCCAAGCTCCAGGTACCTTCTCCACGCGCCCGAGTTGACCGTGGTCTCCCCCTGGTCTCCCGCTCCGCATGGCTGCCGCCAGTCCAAGGGTTGGCCGTTACAACTTTATTCGCGTCCCCTGCTACCACCCATCTTCGGGTAGCACCATGGGCTTGTTGTCTTCGAGCTGGTGTCCCCAATATCAAGATTCAATAGTTTGACATGGTAAACTATCCAATCTTGTTGTTTATTTTAATTTCTTTTTTGTTTGATTGTATATCCTTCTCGATCTCACTTCAGTCGTTTTTATTGAGCGCTTCTCTCGCTTTAATGTCGATAATCAAATTTGAACAATGACTCGTTCGGGCGATTGGGAAATTAGATGTGGCTGAGATGGACACCCAATTTTTATATTTTTATAGTCAAAATTTTTTTTCACTTTTGGGATATGTCTACTTGCATGGGAAAAAAAAACCTTTATCGCAACGTATTTAATGCAAAACCAATGAATTGTAGTGATGGTCAAAGTAATTGACAGTAAGAAGTAAGAAATTCATGTTACACACCCCTTTGCCCATGTAAGCTGCAAGGCGGCTGTTCTTTCGCATCAAACAAAACACTACCCTACATCGCATCTTGGACCCTCAAGCACTGATCTGCACCCCAGCGACAGTCTCTCGTGCCCCCCTCCCAGTGTAGCCTTGCGCGCCCTAGCTTGTCCCAGGGCGAGTCGATCCCGCCAACTGCTGAACCCCAGCCCGCCACCCCTGCCTAGACAAAGACATAGTAGGCCAAGGCCTAGGGGCTATGGACCAGAAAACGAAACCGAAGCACTGGGAATCGTCAATCCCCGAAGCCACGTCGTTGGGACTCTGAGACTCCTCCGTGCGCGAAAACGCACACCGAATGCCTTACCCAATTGATCTACGGCCGGCAAGCTCCAGAAAAATAAATGGCGACGTAGACTGCCAGACATTACATTCATAATTTTGCCGAGGCATACCTGAATCCAGCCAACATGTCCGTAATGGGATCATGAAGCGTAATCGAACTTCGCACTGAGACCAGTGTTGCTTTTTCTACTACCCCAGGTTACACCGAAATGTAACCCACCTCGCACCACATCACCCTGCGAACACATGAAGATGAGCGCGAGGTTTCTCCATCTCGAACACGACATGAGAACTGGGTACACCACGCAGTGTTGTGGGTGGCTATCTGAGTCAAGTGGACGCCACCCACACAACCCGCACGCAGCCACTGTCTTGAACTGAAGCAGTCAGGACTGTGGACCTGACATGAACTTTGACTTGTCGCACTTCCCCCCTACACACCATTCCCCCCTCCCCGAGCTTTCGTCTTGGAAGGCGCAGCGTGCTCCCCGATGTAGGTACGAACGGGAGGTAGCAACTGTCCGACCCCGGCTGTGCCCCTTGCCCCCCCTCCACCGCTAAACACCGCCAGCCCGGATGTACCTTCCTGCTTGACCTGGTCCTGCAGCTCAGGGAAGCAAGGTGCATGCTTTAGTAGGACATGGCAGCTGGAAACGAGGCCGTGGTAGCAACGTCTAAGGAGCTGGCCTAGGTGAGACGATTGTCTGGCCCATTCCATCTTCCATCGAGTCCACATCCCGCGCTCCCGCGCTCTATATCCCTGTATTGCACCACGTCGGCTGCAGCCACTGCGTCTTCTCCATTGTCCCGACGCGGAGCCAGGCCTTGCCCATGCCAGCTGGTTGTCTCGATTCGGGTGACGGTACTCCCAGCACCAGATCAAATCTGCAGCCAAACGGCTCCTCACCCAACCCATGCGCCACTAATTCGTCCGGACCACTACCCGCTGCGAACGCCGCAGCCATCCGCTAAGCCTTGTGCGACCTCCAGCCTCGCGCCGGACATCGGAATTCTTGTATCCTACATTGTCGCCGTTAATCGCCATCAGTAAATTGCCTGATGCCGTGAATAGTCGCGTCCTAGTGGACCCCGATCGATCCGAAAAAAAAAACCACATTACAGTCCAGACTCATCTCCTGGAACACAGGATTACCCACTTGTCAAACCTAGCTGTCCTCTGGTTGGCAGGCGACCCAATTAGCGGGAGCCTCATCTTGATCCTTCTCAACCGTTGCGGTTTTCCAAACGTTGTGGCGTACATTTTCACCCGGCGGCAACGACAAACCATCTATCCTTACTTGCTTAGGTGTGCTTGAGTGCTGTGACGTACGTCGTCAGGGAACCATTGGCCTAGGTAGTTTAGTACCCAGCCTAAATGCCATGAGGTTCGACGGCAGCGATTGCGCCGCGTCGCGCTTGACCGCTGTCATCTCAGGGACTGACGATTCTTGGGGAGGGGCTCCCCCCTGAACACAAGCACGCTCATTTTCATGGCGTCGTGCCAGGGCTAGCGCTGACCCGGCTCGTTGACTGTCAACGGTTCCACCACCCAAGAAGAGGAACCCGCGCCAGGATCAGACCGTGTCGTGTGCCAAAGCTCCACTGCACGCACTTTGAGTGAGTGAAACCCGCTTAGCCACACCCTCCAGTTGCTTCCTGGCTCCCTGCTCGCACATGGCCGCCATATGGGCCTTTCCTCTCCTGCCCCGATCTTGACCAGGGACTTGGAGATACCCATTGTCGACACGACATTTTTTTTTCTAGTGGCCCACTGGCCATTTGCGCCCCGGCCCGGCTTCATGGGCTCGGCGTCTGGATCACGACCGAGGAGAAGGAAAGACAGTCTTGCATCTACAGCCACTGTCCGGCTAGGGTGCCGACTATTCGGAATCTGCCTTCCCTACCAGGCCCTGGCCTGACCAAGACTCTGCTGCCCCGGTCTGTGGGGAGGTATATCTTGCAGGGTCGCGCTGCCTTGACCTCGACATCGTTTTTTTTTCTCCAGACGCCCCATCCCAGCTAGTCAAGCCCTGGCCGTCACTCTGACCACTCGCCAGCCCATCCTTCGCCGAGTGCACGCACTCCAACAGCCAGACGTGTGTCTTGCGTCCAGACTTCATCCCTGCCAGTGCTTGCCTCCCGTGCATTCGACGATTCTCGAAGCAAACCACACAGGCTTGCACGAACTAGCCCGGGAAGCCAGGTGTAACCACGCTCAAGCTGCATCTCCTCTGGTCTCCCCACAACCTTGACTTGCGCTCCGCAACAAGGGCTCGGCCATCTTTGATCCTTGGACGGCTGCAACTCAACCACCACCCTTTGTGAACAGCTCTGCGCAACGGCCCGAGTTTTCGGAACCAGCACGTGGAGAGCGTTGCGACCTACCCTTTGCCTGCACGATTTTTTGCAGGGAATAGACGAGGGAGTAAGAGCACCTTCAGATCAAACAGCTCTAATTCGAATCTGAGAAGGGAACCAAAAAAAATACGGGTATGTCTAATCAACCGTGCTTCGCTTCCCGTTTTGTACTACCCATTTGCCCTCACTATCCGTATAATCAATCTGTCTCATCCACACTGTCGTCTCTCCGAGACGCGTTGGTAATAGCAAAGCCAAGGCGCGCGACAAACGTCGTGTTCGGGTTTCAATATTGGTGGACTTGCTTGCTCCAATTTGGGCCCCGCATATGATTGCCACGTACCATTCCCTCGTCCCCTTTCTTTATTAAGGCGAATCTTGGTGTGATTGATTCTCCCTTTGCTGTCTTTGCCTGGTTGTCCGAATCGAAGATTTGCTATTTAGGCATTTTTTTCTCTCTAAATCCACTCATCGCATCTACGGGCTAACGCTTTCCTCTTGGCTTTCCAGGATCAAGCGACTTCTTCCCGTGTTTCAGGACCGATCCGCCAACGCCCGGGCTAGTCTGATGATTTGGACTTACTAGCCTTGCATCGACCAACAGCTTCGTGCATCTTCAAGACACTCACTCGGGTAGGTCGCTTGCATCAATTACCAGACCCTTCCCTGTCATTCTGGGCTCAAAACTGAAAGCTGCGCCTTGGAAACGATCTCGGTTGGCGGGAATTTTTCAGAAGCCTTGAGCACGGCTGACACAGGATCTGAAATCACGCCACCTTGCTCATTTTGACAGCGAATATCCCAGTAGAATAGCCACCTGTGGACTCTTCCCCCCCAAAACTAAGCTTTAGTTGGAACGCCAGTTTGCTAACGCCCGTGGCCTAGAAGAACCGTTGGCAGACACTGTCAGCGTGCAGTTCCCATGACCGTCATGTCAGCCCCGCGACAGGTCCCTGGCCACTTCAAGGAGGAGCATGTGGCGAATATTGTAAGTGTTGATATTTTACTTTCCTTCTTTACTTCCTCGTGTGCACCGCGTACTGGCTATGCCGTCTGGAGGGATCATACAAAAAAGAACCATTTAAACTTTATCAAACACGAAAAGCAAACACGCGCAACAATCTTCTGTCGCGTCGGAAAATTCAGCCTCAAGTGAAGGCATTTGATGTCGCGAAAAGGTGCCGGGAATACCTGGGCTTCCAAATCTGTCCCGCTCAAAATGCCTGTCGCAAGCTTGTCCCGGTCAGGACTTGAAGAGTGGGCTGAGCAGGGAACGTTCCGTTTCACCAATCCCGGGGCGCCCGCACAGAACAAGGGGAGTGTGGGCCACCTCGACGTGGTACCCAAGCCAACTCCGAAGTTGGGAGGGGGACAGCAGGCTGATGCGGGACGTTGCAGCACATCCGCATCAACCTCAAGGTCACCACACGTCGTTGGCAAGCCCGGCAGCCTGGCTTCTGCATGCAATGCACTAGCCACACCACTGTATACTGTACGAAATCACGCTGGGCGCTGCTCAAGCAAGAAAGAGCCGCGGCACCAGCTGCATTTTGCACAGAGCGGGCGAGGCGTACGCGCAACCCCAACCGAGCACGGGTTTTGGAGTGGACCACCCTATCTAAAACAGCCTTATACCTCATGGACACGAGGCTGGAGGACCCGAAATCGCATCCCACCAATACATCTCACGAGAAAAAAAAAACCTGATGGGACTTAGCCGTGGGGTGAGAAGTTTTCCCTCACGGAATGAGCAAGGACGCCTCTAAGAACACGCTTAACTCAGGTTAGAAGCCGATTTTGACGGCGAGCAGCGAGCCATCAGCGGACAGTGGAGCTTTGGCCAGTGTCGAGCGCACTATCCCGTGGTGGGAGCCGGCGGCGTTGTTCCCCCAGCGGGGCAGTCGAGCGCTCTCCAATGGCGGGACGGAGAGGAGGGCACCGACCCCTCTGATTCAGAATCTAGGGGCGTGCCACTGGGGAAACGGTTACGAAAGCATGAAAGGCCGACAGTGGACGTGACCAGTGCGTGTCTAGTGTGCTGTGCCGTTGACTGAGCATGATGATGATGAGCATGAGGCACGGCCATGTACAAATCCACATGAAGGCGATACAATACGATACTGTCCTATCGGTTCCAGTTTTCAAAGCCAGAACCAGAATGACATGCCACGCCATGCCTCGAAGCGGAGACGCGCGGGACCGATCCCGAGCGAGAGCGACGTCAAGAAGACGAGACGAGGCAGGCTGGTAGCCGTTGGGCGTAGCCGCGAGCCCGGGGCTTAATCTGGAGCAGCCGGGCGCTCGGAGCAGGTACTTGTTCTGTCGAGGGGGAACGTCGCGTCAGCGGCCCTCTTGACTGCTGTCCTGCTTGCCTTGGGGTGCGGTACGGTGCGGTGCGTTGCGCGTCAATTGGAGCCCAAGTTTCTGGTCGGTCCATTTTTGGGAGGTGGGCCATCGTTGAGCCAGCGTGAGCAGTCAAGGGGCGTTGCGACGAGCGGGGGCATGGGTCCATGGCGTCCTTGGATGGGTCCATGAGCCCATGCCCACCACACCGCTTGTGGCCAAAATAGGAGCCAAGGAATAGCCAATCCCGGCTCAACCCTGGCCTTCTGGCTAGCCCCGGCCCTGAAGTGCCCCATTGGGCAGCTGCTCCATGTCGGGCGTGCTGGTGAGGCGGCCATTGGCCGCTTAATCAAACCCAGCCAACCCCTGCTGCGTTTCTTCCATGCGTTGTCATCCCCGGTCGTCGAAGAAAGCAGAGAGCTGTGGCAGAGGGTAGAGGGTGGGTGATGGTGGTTGTATACCATCCTCCATCCCATCATCCTATCATAGCTATGTATTCCCACGCCCTCCGGAACGGCTTCTTCCACCCCATACCCTTCACCCTCGCTCAACCCGCCACCCCTATACCGCGCACACCCACACGCACGCCGTCTTCCTCCCCCCCATGATTCTGCCTGTCTTGTGGTGTGTCTGGAGTTTAGAGGACTCATCAGTTTTTCCCCCCTCTCTTTTTGCCCTCTCTGACGAGGCGCGGGTTCCCGAAGTAGCTCACTCTAGCCACACCATACCACACCCTTACACCCCCCTGGCTTTGGGTGGCCTGCGAGTTGCAGGACAGAACCAGCAAGTCAAAGGCTCCGGGGAACTTGTCGATACTCGACATTGCACCGTTGTCCACCGCTTTGCTGCGCTCTCATCCCAAGTAATTCATGCTTCCGAGATCCCTGTGACAGGGGGTCTTTGCGCGCTGGCCAGCTTCAACCTACTCCATATCAGAACCATCTCTCCCATCTCTCTGTCTTTTTTCCTTCCTCCAATAACCCTGGACGGGACTTGATTATACCTGGCACTTGTCTACTCACCTGCCAAAAGCCTCCGCCTCCTGTCTCCTGAGTTCCGTCCCATCCCATCCTGATCCATTTGCCCATCTTTGCATACCCACTCCAGATCACACCTTGGTCTCCATCCCCATAATCTTGGTTCAAATACTCGCTCCCCTGCTCCCCTTTGTCTCCCCCCCCGTCGCTCGTCTGGCACACCCATCCTCCGATCGATCTCGCCTTCTTTCCGCTCCCAGGCCTGTATTCGCGTTTCGCGCGTTCTCTCAAGGTTCGTGACCATTGTCAATTACAAGATTTCCAAGTACAAGAGTAAAAGCAAAATTGGCCAAGTTGGCTGCTTCTCTTGATTTCCGGCTGTTTTCCCCCCCATGTCAAATCAAACAACCAGCTAAGCGGTATTGCCACCCCCCGTCGCGTCTTTCTCCCCCCGTCTTTTTCGCTGGTAGTCCGCGAGAACCGGGTTGCTTTATCATCATTGCCGCTCCGAGCCTAGCCCGCCTCACCCGTGCAATCCTAGTCCCTCACCAGGGGATGTCCACTTAACCACCTCCCCATACCCGGTGCTGTCAAGGGGAAAATAAAACACCAACGCGTCCGACCTTGAGCTATCTTTTTCTTGCTGCCCATCGAGCTTCTTCATGTTCGAGGTTTACTAATGGGTCTTCTCTCTATGCAGCATCATCCGCAGCACCAGCAACAGGGTCCGCCGCCTTCCCAACACCTGCACTCGCGACCCCCGAGTATTGTTCACCAGCAGCATCAGGCCCAGGCACACCCACCACCGCAGCAACATCAAGGCGCGTACTCTTCAACACATCCGCTTCCGCAAGCATATCAAACCAGCGGCCAAGCCACCAGCAACCAGGACAACCTCAACTACTACAATCACCCAAGCCCTTACAGTACTCCCGGTGCCACCAGCGGATACACGTCCGCAGGTATGTCTTTCCCACGCTGCTGCCTTCTCGGTGGCCAAGTTCTCGCGTCGCAATTCACAATGGCTAATATCTGTCGCAGACACCTCCGAAATGATGGCCGCAGCTCAAATGCCGAGACCCCCATACCCTCCTATGTCATACCATACGCCTCAATCCAACTCTCCCGCATCAGTCGCATCCCCATCTCAGCATGACCAGCACAGGAGCATTTACGGCCAACCGCCGTCGCAGCATCTGCAGCAGTCGATGTACTACCCTCAGAGCCAATACCAGCCAATGCCTCCTCAGGCAACACAGTCTCCTTACGCGCAACATGCGCCGCACCCTCAGCAGTCCATGACCTCTCAGCCCAACATGATGATGTCGCAGACTGCCCCCCAGAACCAAATGACACAGCATGCGGCCCAGCATGCGCACGCCGGTATGACTGGCAGCCCTAGACCCAAGATCGAGCCCCAGGTCCCTCTTCAGCTCCAGAAGCCTCAGTCTTCGCCCATGGCGCAGGCGCATCACCCTCAGAACGGCGCTCAGCTTCAGAGCCCTGGAAACGCTACCCCGGGCGTTAACCCCAACGCTGCCCCCGGGCCCATTCCCGCAACAACCCCTCTAGTGGTCCGGCAGGATGGCAACGGCGTTCAATGGATCGCCTTCGAATATTCTAGGGATCGCGTCAAGATGGAGTACACCATCCGCTGCGACGTCGAGTCTGTCAACATTGACGAGCTCTCCCCAGAGTTCAAGCAGGAGAACTGTGTTTACCCTCGAGCCTGCTGTCCCAAGGAGCAATATCGCGGAAACCGTTTGATGTACGAGACTGACTGCAATCGTGTTGGTTGGGCTCTTGCGCAGCTAAACATTCCTCTTCGAGGCAAGCGAGGTCTCATCCAGCGCGCCGTTGACAGTTGGCGCAACAGCAACCAGGACCCCCGACTTCGAAGCCGACGAGTGCGCCGCATGGCCAAGATGAACAACAGAAAGCAGGTTCAGGCTTCGCCGCATCCCGGCGCTGCTCACATGCCCGGTCCCGGCGGGCCTTCAGGGATGCCCGGTGCTCCTGGCCCTATGGGACCTGGCGGTCCAACCATGGGCAAGCCTGGCCTAGGTAGCATGGGTCAACCTATGCACCACCACCACACCGGAGGTCACCCCGATGGTGCCCCCGGTGGAGGAGATGAAGTTGGTATGTTCCACCAGATGTGATTTAAGAACCCTCGCATCTACATCGGACTTGATTTGTTTTTCCACGCCTCCAACACCTCACATCACCACCGTCACAATCACCATCCTTGCTTCACAAAAACTGCTTTATCCGACATATGTTGTTGTGTTGATTAATTGATACCAAAATCCTTTTTCTCTTGTCATACAAAATTTCCCTTACACACGTCTATACCTGTATCTTGCCTATTTGTTGCGTTGCGTTTTTTTTGACGTTTGGGAATGGGTTTGTCACCTCCTTGTCGTTGTTAAATAGCACGGGTCGTCATTACTTACTGCACCGCCATCTATACAGCATGCCGCAGTGGCACGAGGGGTCATTTGGAACTCTTTTTTGTTGGCACAGTTCTGTACATTACCATAAAGTCGCACACAGTTGCTGCTGCTGTTAGTTGTTTGCTTTGCTGCTGGGTTTACGCGACTCCTAGACGAGTTCAATCTGCCTTCAGGCCTCATTAAGTTGCTTGGCTTTTGTCTGGTTTTCAGACTCTTCACATGTTCGGGAGGCCATTGGGCCTCTCTCCCTCGCTTGTTTGCTTTGCTTTGCTTGTTGACCTTTGTTTGCTCGCTCCGCGCCCCTCGTCTCACCTCACTTCACACACAAATCACCACTCCGTAACCTAATTGAAGAGAGATGAGCTAACGCGGTGGCATCTAGGCGATGGGGATTCGTATGAGCACCATCACCACCAGCCCCCCACTGCTCAAACCCCGTCTGGCGGTAGCGACGACGTGAGACCGGCTCACGTATTCACTGGATACAATAACCAAGGTTATCCCGCTAGTGGCTCAATGTCTCACATGGCTCCCCACGCCAGCGGCGCGGTTTCCGCCAAACGCCACAGTCGTTCCGATGAGCCCGACGATCTATTTCCCGATATTCCGGAAGCCAAGAAGCGCAAGTTTATCCTTGTCGAAGATAATGTCAGGGGTTCCCGCCTCCGCGTGCGTGTAACCCTTGAGGGTGTCGACACCAACGAGATCCCCGACAGCTTCCGCAAGGGTGCTAGTGTCTTCCCCCGCAGCTACTTCCCCCGTGAGATGCAAAGCCCCCCTCCTAGTGCTACCGGTTCACGCTTCTTCGAAGAGGACCAGGATGATGATGGCATCGAGGAGACTGAGGGTCGTGATGCAAGCCGTCGTGGCGCGCAGAGAACCGCCAAGGAAATGGTCAAGGTCCCCATGGGCGAGTCCCAGGGCGAAATTGCCATTCCTCGTATGAAGAAGACGACGCGCGGCAAGGAGGTCCGCCTCAACGATCTTGGTTACCGCATGGCCTGGCTCCAGAGCCGCGTTTTTGCGGGTCGAACAGTGTTCCTCCAGCGTGCTTGTAAGTGATTCCATACCCATGATGGCGTGCATCAGCTGTATACTAATAATTATACCAGTGGACTGCTACCGCAACAAGACTCGGGCTGCTATTGAGAGCATCATGCAGGATGTCAAGACAGTCGCACCTCATTACGAGACCCGAGTAGGAAAGCGACGCTGGAACGAGAGGATGCGCCGAGGAGAGAAGAAGGATGATGAGTAGTTTCATCATTTTGATTTCTTTGGTTTTCCTATCTGGCTGTTTTGCTTCGTTTTATCATTGGCACTGGGGGGATAAAAGATTGCACTTGTCTGGCTGTTTATCGTTTTGTTTACGATACCATTCTGCGACGGCGATGAGGATGACGCCTCCTTACTTTCTCCTTTCTCAGCTTATATACTGAAGGCCAACGCTTTTTTTTCTGGCGTGGGCCCCGTATACTGGATGACTGGCCATCCTGGCGATTTTCTTCACCGTCTTTTTTTCTTCCGTTTTTATTTATGCAGCACTTTTTTTTTTTCTTCATCGATGCTGCGTCATTTGGGGTTAATATTCATCTACTCTCTGTTGTGGTTTGTGTATACTAAAATCGAAAGATAGAGGGAGGATGGACATGCTCTTGGCCTGAAGACGTTGACGTCGATAATGGTCTGTTGGATATTTGTGGTAGAATCTCCCAAGACACTTTGTCTATGTGGTCGATTTATCTCCACTGATGATCGCCTTTGAATAGATTTCGTCTAAGTTTATAGGGAGGGGGGGGGAGTATGAGGATCTTGCATATATTGGCTGGGAGAACAAGGGGATGAATGACTTGGGAAGGATGATGATAATGTGGCACAGGCGAGGATGGCATTGGCTAGTTTTGCGGGTTGTTTTGCGAACGTGCTTTTGTTGATAGACAAAGTCCCATTTTCTTCCACACATAATTCAGTCGTCACTGTTGTTTCATATTTGACCTTTTCCTCTTGATAGTGATTGTGATGGGATATTGCGATCTTCGATGGCTTGAGCTATTTCAGGTACCGCCTTGTGGCTACAGAGCTAGCTGAGTTCTAACCCCATTGATAAGTGGCTTGCTTCTTGGCTTGCCGCCAAGGTGACGGCTCCTCAAAGCTGAGCTGGAGTGTGCAGACTAAGATGCTGGGTTAGTTGCTGTGGCGTTCGTAGCATGGATCCACAAGTCGGGCCCTGGGAGAGTGGAGGTTTGGCGCTGACAAGTCATGGGTGTGTAGTTGCAGACAAAGAATGTATAAATGAGATGACAAGAACACAAGTGAAAAAAAAAATAGAGAGATAAGGGTGGAAAAAGCTGAACCTGCATAGGATTGCACAAATGAGCCGAGTGAACGGGGCTGCGGAGTTGGTTGACAATGTGAAGACAATGGATGGCAGCACCTCTTGACTTCTATTTTCGTATTGGGACATGATCAATACCTATTCTACTTCTGTTTAAGAACTAGCTCAGATGTTCCTTTTGGAAAATCTGTGTGTTGTGATGTTCTGTAGTAATTCCCCAAGAACGGGACATTGTCTACGGATGGAATGAAATCCACTAGGCTAGTGGTGGGCACCGCGATTGCCGCCACAAATTTGCACCCGGATCATGTAGTAATGAAATCCGCGGCAAGTGTTAGAGAGGGCATGCAATCATTGTACCTACTTGTAGTTTGACAGGAAAGTAACATTGCCAAACGTGCAACATTGCCAAATGCCCTTGCACATATTGTAGGCGATGCAACTGAGTGTTGCCGGATAGTTAGAGGAGCGGGTCTTTTGGAGTTGACGGAGCGTTTTATATTCAAGATTGGGTTACGTGGGATTGGCTTGTATATATATTTGTTATTTGATTTCTTTCGTCTGATCTTAGGTTTCTTCAGCCCTTTTTACATATCACTGTGCGCTGAGCTTCCAACTACCTGAGTGCTACAACAACTCAGTAAATTTGTCTTGAGAAACATCGCTGAATACAGCTGTAAGCGAGGGAAAAAAAAAAGAACGAACGCCAAAATATCACCTGAGAGTCACTTTTCTCCTTTATTTGGCTAACGTGAACCAATTGCTACTGTATCCATTTCATGTTGCTTCACTGCTCCATTCAGGGCTGATTATGGTTCATTCTCTTCGTCTTATATCACTCGTTTAAACACCATTTGTCGAATCTGCGTTGTGCTTCATGTGCGGAATTGTAGAATTCGTAGATGCTGAGGACGGGAATGAAGATGACACACCTCACCTCCATCAATTGCACCATGATGCTGCCTTAGGAGCACAGTCACAACGACCAAAAGTTTGTAAGAATGGCGCTTGGCCTTTTGGATAATGTCGTTAAAGTTGTGCTTTACATGTTTGAACGACTTCCGGACAAGCCATTAGAAAGAAGAGAGCTTACAATAATAGGAACGATACGCGAGTGAATGGTAATTGTTGTTTGTGCCACTAAAGGCCATACCTTAGTTGGGCGTGGTGACATGTTGACTTGCAACGATGACTTGATCCTCACACTCGGGGTGGGAGGACTGAGGTCTATTTATCCTGATAGAAATATTTTGGGAATATTTCTTGTTTCATGAGTTCTGTTTGTAACAAGATTTTTTTTGCCTGCTGTAAACAGCGTCAGCCTACATACGAGTGTCTGGAAGGAGAAAGTTGTATGTATGGGAGCCATTCATAACATGCTGAAGGAGGTGAAGTTGTATTCATCACTGGGCTTACGAACTGGGCCATTGCCTTGTGAAATTTAACAATGTGAAGGCTAGGATATCAGTAAGCATGAAGAGAACATTCCGAATGACAGCGTGACTGGAGGAGGGATACATCGTGGCGAGTTGATCGGGTTGTATTGTCAATAAAACATAGTGAGCTATAGCATCCAAGTCCCTTCAGCACGCCGCTGAGTAGAACTTGTGCCCCAACATATAGTTGAGAATAGAGAACCCTCGAGGTGTACGGATGCTTCTAGTTTAGAAATACTCCAGTTTGAATCATAGACTACACATGATGTCGTGATCGATCTAGGACACTAGTTCCGTGTGTGTCGTCACAAACCCGAACAGAATCTTGGCAACCGAGCAAAAGTGTGCAAGGACTAGAATATCTAGAATGTAGTGTGGGATGCTCGGGCTGCCTTATCCAGTTGTTGCCTATTGGGAAGATGGCTTACAGGAGTTTTGAGCGTATCTGTTGGGTGCTTTGAAAAAGAAACATGACGCGCAAGTTTCTCAAGTTCAATTGGTGACACAATTTCTGGTGTATTCCAGCTGACGGACCAATACTGGAGCAAGTTGGGACATGCAACGGTGGGTAAGAGTACCGGTATTTCAATGTAACGGTGTGTGGGATTGAGATGTGGCATGGCTTGCATCATCACACCATCCATCTTGAGGTGCAGGCTGATGATGGGCACCCTTGAATGGCAGCTCTGGGATTGAGCTGGGTATCCCTGCTGGAAACCATGGGGATTATGCGGGGGAAATGGTTGGGGAATGAGGCCCGCGAGCATGTATCGGACAGGGAGCGAGGCGCAGGCATCTCGTGTTTGGACGAGAAGCGTCGATCACTGGGGGTGGGAATAAGTTGGATATTGCATGTAGGCGACATGACATGACGTGACATGACATGACATGACATGATGAAAGGGCTATTGCATGTGAGAGCTGCACAGTGAGAAGCGCAACGTTGTCAGTCAGGGCGGTGATTGGAGCATGGTGAGATTGCAGCACGACCAGCAGAGCAATAAAAACTTGGCAGCTGCATCAATCAATGGTGCCGCCGGGAGCTGAGACTTGGCGCGAAAGAAGCTTTTTAAAGCCCGCCGGGCGTGGATAAACAAGGACGTCACTTGGTGTCAAGAAGAGAGCTGACCAACCCTAACCCTGGCAGACCCTGCAGGACGATTCGTCTCCACCAGTCAGTGAATCATGTTCAGATCCTTTGCCGCGGACCCTTGCTGCGGCTGAGTTTGTGTTTTTGGCTGTGGCGACTATTTTTTTTTTTCAGCTGAGACTCTGTGCGGGTTGGTTCATGAGGGAGGGGGGATGAGAGGGCGAGGCGAGGCGAGGCGAGGAGAGGAGGGGGAGGGGCGTTTGGAACAGCGGCGCGTTGCAAAAGGCTGAGATGGCGAGACCGAAACAGAGGCAGGGACAGAGACAGAGACACAGACACAGTCGCAGACACAGTCACAGACACACAGGCACGCAGACAAGGACGCACAAGGCCTAAAAAAAGACGAACGGGATGAGGCTGACTGCGGCGCTGTCCTTGGAATCTGGCCAGGCTTTAGCTAGCTCGTGCCGGAGTGGGTTGGCCAACTAGCTGGGGTCAGTGACAAGCCACATTGGCAACTCCTCGCAAGCCGTGGTGCTCCCCTCACTCACTCCTACATACACTCACGCGCGCCGAGAAGTACCGGGAGAGACAAATAGCCAGCAAGGGACCGTCGTCAATCCTCGCCGAAAGCAACCGACGGCACCCAGCCAGACCAGGCCTGGCACATCGCCAGCGCGCCAAGACACCCATCATGGCATACAACCCCTTCTCCAGCCCCTATAGCCACGGCCAGGCCTATGGCCAGAGCCAGCCGCCGCCGCCGCAGCAGCAGCAGCAATATCAACATCAGCAGCACCAGCACCAGCATCAGCAACAGCAACAACAACAGAATGTCTTCGCTGCAGAACTCGAGGCCCCGTTCTACCCTCCCGCCCCGACCGGCTCTCACCAGACCGCCGACGGGGGCTATGCCTTCGAGATGCCGGCTGAATCTGCCGCTCCGCCTAAGAAGGACGAGGGCGAGCCCAAGCCCGCCAGGGACGACAAGGCCGAAACTCCAGCAGGCCGAGCCAATCCATGGCCATTTTATTTGGATGTTTCTGGATCAAAGCCTGCAGATGATTCCTCCGTAAAGACTGGCGAGCAGCAACAGCAACAGCAACAGCAACAGCAACAGCAGCACCAGAGCCAGAGTCCACCACCAGCCGCGGCGACGGCGCAAACAGCTACTGCGCATCATGATGCGCCGCCCCAGATCCCTCACTCAACACGCCCACCAACGTCGGGCCAGTCCAGCCCGAACCCGGGGCATCAGGCTTACTCTCCTTATCCTGCGCCGCTGAACCTGGCCCATCGCCCTGCGAAGCCGGCGTCGCCCTCACCTCCCACCTTCAAGCCGTACTCGCCTCCCGCAACTCAGGATGCTGGTTTCGCGCCGCCCGTTGCCAGCGCGCCCTTGGGCGTCGACAGGACGAACTCGCACTCTACAACTCACTCAGCGGCAAGCTCAGGTTCATACCAGCCTTACAGGCCATTGTCTCCTCAGCAGCCCGGGGGAAGCACGACTGCTGCAGCCGTAGCCGGAGTGGCGGTGGCTGCTGGAGTTGCGGCCGGCGCTGCTTCAACCACCACTCCACCCCCCGGTACGGCGCCTCACCGGCACTCCGTCGGCGCCGCGTCGATTAAGGCTTACACGCCGCCAGGGGCAACCCCCGCCGTGCCTGATGCGAGTGCTGGCTCTCGGCCTCCCACGGCTCCTCTCTCCGGCCCGCCGACGGCCCCTCCCGCAGCGGCTCCGACCACTTCGCCGGTTCCTTGCCACGCACCTCAGCCAGTTGCCCATGCCGCCGCGCCTGGCGGCATCCCCGTCGCAGCATCCGAAGCCGTTCCTTTCATGGCCCCTACACCTATGACTGCTCCTGCATCACCTGCTCCGCACATCCATCACGCTGTTTCTCCCATTACTCCTGGCCAACACCCCTTTGCGATACCCGTGGCTGGGTTTGCTACGCCAGCACCCGTCCCCGCTCCCACTCCAGTGCCACAACCGGCTCCGGCTCCCTACCACTCCTCCGGGACCCCCGCGCCGAATGCCGGAGTACCGTTCCCGCAGCCGCAGTACGCTGCTCCCGTCGCGGCTCCTAACTATGCCCCGGGACCGGCGCCTAGTCCCCCTATCCAAGCGCCGGGAACTGTCCCGTCGAGCCACCCTTCAACCGCACCAGCTGGAGCACCTCAATATCAACAGCCGGCGTACTCACCGCCTGCCAACCCGGAGTACAACATCCCCCAGCCCACATATGCGCCGGCAGCTGCTCCCCTAGGACCGGCGGGCGTGCCAACGGCTCATCAGCAACCAGGTCAAGCAGGGTTCCAGCAGCAGCCGCCTCAGGCACAGCCATTGCCCACCAAGACAGAACCGCAGCCTGCTTGCGATGCGATGCCAACATCGCCTCCTCCGCCGTACTCGCAGACGGTGCCTCTTGGGCCAGCATCGCAGCCTCCCCCTGCCGGACAGCCGCCGACTTTCTCAGTCCCTTCACCTGGATCAGTTGCCCCTGGCCAGTTTCCCCCTCACCACACTCCTCCACCTGGCAAAGGTCATCAGCAGCCAGTTCACCATCCTCCTCCTCCCTCAGCGCAGTTTGCTCCTGGCACGGCGCCTCCTGGCCACCCTCAACCTGCTGGACACGTCTCTTCGCCTGGTCAAGCCCATCCTCCAGGTCAATATCCCCCACCTGGACATGCTCCCTCACCTGTGCATGCCTCTCCTCCGGGTCAATTCCCTCCCGGAGTTCCTCATCTTCCCGGGCAAGCACCTGCTGGCTATTTCCAGCCTCCAGGACATGCACCTGTGCCCGGGCAAGCACCTCCCCCAGGACAGTACGCTCCGCCAGCTCATGCTCCTCCTCCAGGCCAGTATCCTCCCACAGGTCACTATGCTATGCCTGGTCACGCCCCTCAGGTCTCGGGACAGATGCCATATTCCCAATACCCAGCACAGCCCACGTACGCGGCAACTGGGACACCTCCAGGACAGACACCAGGGTATGATCCTCATGGTCTTACCGTGCCCCCTCTTCCCCCACGGCCAGTTTCCTCAAACGGCCCTCACCCCAACTTGCCTTCCGCAGGCTTCGGCGCCCACGCGGGCTACAACCCCGCCAACTTTCCTCCTCCTCCCAAGACGTATTATAATCCACCACCGCAGGCCCCGACGGCGGCGCCAGCGAAGCCGGGATCAGGAAAGCTGTTTACAAGCGCCAACGCAAAGAAGCTCTTTGACAAAACAAACCAGCTCCTCGAAACCAAGGTGGCGCCCATGTTGCAGGGAGCCGTCGACTCCAAGTACAAGCCTGCGCATGGCCATCACCAGCAGACTCCCCCCGCGCAGCATCAAGCTCAGTTCCAGGCGGCACCTGCTCCCCAGTACTACGGAGCTCAAGGAACTGGCGCACAGCCTGGCGCACAGGCCTCGGGTCATGGTTGGCAGCAGAGATGGTGAGAGAGAAAGAGAGAGAGAGAGTGTGTGTATACTATTTGAAAGCGGGAAACGCAATTTTGTAAATCTGGGGCTGTAGTATTCGTTGGATCGCATTTGCATCAACTTCTTTTCTTCTTTTTCTTCTTCTTTTTTTTCTTTTTCTTTTCGCATTGCATTCTGAGGAAATCATGGAGCGAGCGAGCATAACTAGACACATTTATACCAGCATATATCTAAACGAGTTGATGGCAACCAGAATTGAAACGGTCAGGCAGATGCCAAAAAAATTTAACAAAAAAAAAGCGAGAGAAAAAGCTACCTCATTTACCCAACAGCTCTCGCTCATGATGACTGGCTAGCTGCCATCATTGAAGTGAAGCCTTGCATGTGTCACAAAGCTTCGGCGAAAAGCTTGTAATGACGTAAGAATCAGTCAGTGCACATGTGGTATTTGGGCCGATGAATGAATGGAATGGGCAGTGACGAATTAACCACAGAAACAGTGTTTGTTTCACTTGAACGGAACTTCTATTTTATTTTTATTTTTATTTTTATTTTATTTATTTTATTATATATATATATCTTAATAACTTCGTATTGTATACATTATACTAATTTATACGATTCTCCTTTATCATCTGCTCCGCACATCTATCACGCTTTTTCTCCCATTATTACT
>KV875229.1:2116678-2131630 GCA_001879505.1 Calonectria pseudoreteaudii
CCCGCGGCCGCCGTGAGTAAGGGAGGGGCGCGGGGCGCTGGGGGGGGGGGTTCCCCCCCCCCCCCCCTCACCTTCAGGCGGACGACAAGCTGCTTGTTCCGCACTTGGGGGCCGGCCCCCGCGGAGGCGGATGGGTTCCTGTGTTTGGCGTTGCACTTGGGTAGGACCATCATTTTTGTGTGTCTCAACTGTGCTGTCTGGGGCTGAAGAGCCGATGCGGAGAACAGAAGAAAATAAAACAAAATAAAAAGGGGGTGGAGAGACAGAGGGACATTATCATCTGTCAAACGTCAATTAATGGCCTGTCTCTGTCTGCAACCATACTGAGACACTGGCAAGATACAAGATACGAGGAAAGATGGAGGTGACGGTGAGGGGGAAAAGAGCTGGAGCTAGAGCAACACAAGATTTTGACTTGTTCCCATGACCTTGACGATGCAAGGGAACGGCCTGGAGCTAGGATGTTAACCCTCAAGCCGGATGTTTGCTTTGGCGGGGCGGGACATTCAGTCAGTCAGTTAATCAGTCAAGAAGAAAAAAAAAAAGCAGCCGTTGTGTCATGCCCGGAACACCGTGTAGGACAAGCTAGGTAGAGACCTGCCCAATGCTTCATTTTTTTTTTTTCATTTCTTCATCTCGACCAGGTGGGGAGGTATCGTTAATTAAAAAAAAGTGGGCATAAGAGTATTTTATGCTGCTGTGTTTGATACATTAATCAGACGGGAACGGGATGGATGATGGATTAGCGGGATGAGATGTGATAGCGGGGGTGCGCTGCTAATAATATCGCTGGGACCGCGCACTGGGCCGCACTGGACCACACCGTGGTCGGGGGTATGCCGTGGCATTGCAGCATGTCAGTCTGTATCGGCGTGTCGATCTGCTGGTCTGGATTTGCATGGGTCATGTCTGCGTTGTGTCAGGATGTGGGCGGGCTTACACCATCATGCCAGGTTTGGGGGTGACGACCGAGCGAGAGACCAGGGATCATGTGGACAACGTTAGGAAAAAGAAACGACAGAGCAGCATTGCATCAGAGAAAGGAAAAAAAAGAAAGAAAAACAAAGAAAAGAAATCAACATGGACGGCCATTGATTGCAACTGTTGGATATGCGCCGACATGTCCAATCTGTCCACCCAATCTGCGGCCATCAATTAATGGGTTGCAATGTCGTGTCACCCTCTTTTCTTTGCCGCCCGCAGGACGCCCTTCCCCTCTCATTTACAAGACTTGCTCAAATGTGATAGGCAAGGTAGCCAAAGACATGCAAGATGGGATGTGGAGGAGGAGGAGCCACAGGTTGGCAAACAAAGTGCCTGGACCGGGGAAAAAAAGAACACACACAAAAGACGCAGGCGCCTTGTGAAAGGTAGAGGCGCTGTTGACATGGCTGGCATCCGATGCTTGTGAGTCGTCCACTGTGTCTTGCCCCTGTACAAATCACAGCTGCACGGCCATCTCACTGGGTGTCGCCTAGGCGCCTCCTTGCACGATGCCTGCTGCCTTGCTGTGCGAGCTTCTTGGCACCGAGCTACGGCGCCATGTTTCCGGGAGGTGGAAGGGTTGCCAGACAGTCAAGGGTTGGAGTCGATCATAGCGCGCGCCCTGCTGCTGCAAACCACATCGCCTGACCCAGGCTAGCCACCGAAGCAAGCTCCAGTTACAGGGCATGGGCGCGGTCATGCCGTTTCTCTGTGTATGTACTACTCCGAGCTGCTGGCCGGTCCGGCCGATCTCAAAGCCAGTCGACAGAGACGAATGGGGAAGAAAACGACCGGCGCGATGGCGCCTTGGTCCCCCAGAGCACAGTGCTCAGCAAAAAGGGAGGGGGAGGGGGGACGCTTTGGATCATGGATTTCATGACAACGGCATAGCGATAGAAAAGGAAGGGTTCCATTTGTTCCAGGCTAGTGAGCGACTCAGTCCGGAGGATGGCTAGGCGGTCTGGTGGCGGTGGGCTGCCGACTCAGGGCACTCGCTTGAGGTGTCCATGCGTTGTCTGCCCCGGTAACGTATCCATGCTGCTGGAGAAGATGATGAAATTGGATCATGGCACGTAAGAATACATTGCAACACAAAACGGAGATGGGAGAGGAATCAAATGTTAAAGGAAATAAGTCAGGAGACTGCTGCGCATGTCTGCGTAGCAGCAGGCCGAATAGGTGCCGAGTAACACGAGCGGTGAATAGCCACACCGCGCGACAGGCCAAGAAGCAAAAGAAAAGAAAAAGACGACGTCGGGCTGCTCCGTGGGACGTGAAATAAGGCAATCGGGATGGGAATCATGCATGTTCCAGCATCAATCTCTGATGTTACCCGAGATTTATCAACCGACATACTTGCATGTCTCCCTCCCTTTGCAATGGGGACGTTGCCTGTGTGCCTCATCTTACTTGGTCGTTGCCTCTCCCCCACTTTTTGAGCTGCTGTCATGTCTAGTCAATAGTGGGTGAGGGGCGCCTGGTGAGGAGGGATGAGGCAACTTTTTTGGTGTGTGTGTGTGTGTGTGTGCCAGAAAAAAAGGGCGCGCCGTTGCCGAACATCGCGGAATTTTAGGGGTGGGATTGGAGAGCGTGATGGGCTTTAGAGCCGCCCATTTAGGTCCTCGCGGATGCCAATCAGTGCCCATTCCGTGGGCGCGGCGGTAACGATGCGCACTCCCTAGTCTTGGTTGTTGGTTGCTGGTGGTGGTGGTAAGAGGCACCAGCAATAGCAGCCTGGACTAGGAGACGAAAGCTCTCGCTCGCTTTCGCCGTTTTTGCCTTCGCTCCATTGCCTTCTTGTCCCTGGTGTAACGCGCTCGTTGATTGCACCCGCCTCCAGCTGATCCGAGGAGGGGGGATGTGGTATTGCTCCGAGCGACAAGGAACAGGATAGTTTGATGGAAGGACAGGACGAAGGAAAAAAGGAACACACGCACGCACGTCCCGTCACATCAAAGGGTTGACCCAAGGGAACACCTAGGACCAAATAGCACCCCTGGACAAGCAAGCATGATAATAAGCCCCAGCCTGCAGCAGCCCAAGGCGCCCAGGCCAGGCCGATGCCCAAAAGGCCCAGCCCCAAAAGAAAGCCCAGCCGCAGCAAGCACCACCCAGTCAATAGCAGTTAGGGACCTGGACACCCTGTAAAACGCAGCGGCCTGTTACTGGTTATAGCTCGCTAACAGGTAGGTAAGCTGTCTTCTGGGCACACACCCACAAGCCCGCAGCCCGCATCCGCACCACGCTCACCCGACCGGGCGGCTGGCTCAGGCGCAGGTTCAACCCGCCCCCAAAGGCCAAAGGCTGCTCCCTCAAATTCCTCTCCCTTCGCCTCAGTCCTTTCCTTTTTCCCTCCTCTCCTCCTCTCTCCCCCCCACAACCACCATCCACTCCCACCACTTCCACGACCGACCGCACCGACGGTTCGTTTCTCGGCCTTTATTCTTTTTTTTGCTGAGATCTTTTCACCTCAACTGACGAGAATCCTCATATCTCGCCATCACCCACCATCAACCGCCTCGAATTGTTCCTTGGTCCCTTCCTCTCATAGCTCTCTCGACCACGACAGCGAGCATACGCGTTTCTGACCGCCTCCACCTACCAGGAACTTGTTGCAGGTTAGTCTTGACCTTTACCTTTTTGCTTGCCCTCACCTACCACCACTACATTTGCGTTTGCGTCTGCATCTGCGTTATACTCCTCCCACACGAGCCTATTGTCCGTCGTTTCCTAAACCCAGCTGCTACTGCAAACGCGTTTTTCCCACATGACCTTGAGAGGCACCAGCCTGTCGAGCTCGGTCCGTTTCTCCATCTTGACTTGGGTCCGAGTTTGCCTTGTGGCGTTGCCCGTTGCCCACCGCCCTTGGCAAACCTGATTTTTGTCCGCCGCCCATTTTGCCCCTCTCACTCACCACTCCGTCATCATTGATCGATTCACTCCTGTCTTTCTCCACCGGCCCCCTCTGCCCATTCATATCTGACCTGAAATAGCCACAACCGGCTCGCAGATTGAACTCTCCATCTACAACAAAATTTTACCCATCTTTATTTTTCATCTCCATCCTTGCGAGGACGGAGCATCACAACCGACAAGATGACTACTATGGTATGTTGAACACAACCACGATGTGTCTTCAGCTTATCAATCCACAAATCAAGCTGAGTTTCTTGCTCGCCGAGAGCAAGCAGGACTCAGAATCCTACAGTGCCTTGGCGTCATCTGCTGCACACTGAGGTTTTCTGCTTCACATTTGGCTAGATGATGTGGATTTTTAGCTCAGCGGCTCCGTCGTGTACCCCTCCGCTAGTACACGGTTTTGCTAACCACCCACGACAGGATCTGCGCGTCGGTAACAAGTACCGCATTGGTCGCAAGATCGGTTCCGGTTCTTTTGGTGACATTTACCTTGGCACCAACATCATCTCCGGTGAGGAGATTGCTATCAAGCTAGAATCCGTCAAGGCCAAGCACCCCCAGCTTGAATATGAGGCTCGTGTGTACAAGTCCCTGGCCGGCGGTGTCGGCATCCCCTTCGTCCGATGGTTTGGTACCGAGTGCGACTACAATGCCATGGTCCTGGACCTCCTTGGCCCTTCTCTGGAGGATCTCTTCAACTTCTGCAACCGAAAATTCTCCCTTAAGACCGTCCTACTTCTCGCCGATCAGCTCATTTCCCGCATTGAGTACATCCACGCCAAGTCCTTCATCCACAGGGATATTAAGCCCGATAACTTCCTGATGGGCATTGGTAAGCGCGGCAACCAGGTCAACGTTATCGATTTCGGTCTTGCCAAGAAGTACCGAGACCCTAAGACTCACTTCCACATCCCCTACAGAGAGAACAAGAACCTTACTGGCACTGCCCGTTATGCCTCTATCAACACCCACTTGGGCGTGGAGCAGTCTCGTCGTGACGATATGGAGTCTCTTGGTTATGTCATGCTCTACTTCTGCCGTGGATCCCTTCCCTGGCAGGGCCTGAAGGCTGCTACCAAGAAGCAGAAGTACGACCGCATCATGGAGAAGAAGATGACCACCCCTACCGAGGTCCTTTGCCGTGGTTTCCCCAACGAGTTTGCCATCTACCTAAACTACACCCGCTCGCTCCGATTCGACGACAAGCCCGACTACAGTTACCTCCGCAAGATCTTCCGCGATCTCTTTGTCCGCGAGGGTTTCCAGTACGACTACGTCTTCGATTGGACCGTCTACAAGTACCAGAAGAATGCCCAGGCCATTGCCCAGGCTGCCGGCCAGGCCAACCCCGAGGACGACGAGAAGGCCCGCGCCTCCCGTGCCGCCGCTGGCCAGGGTGCCCCCAAGCCCAACGCCATCCCCAGCTCCCGTCGCAAGATGCTCGAGCGTGGCGCTGGCGTGGACACCCCTGACACCAACCGCGCCATAGGTGGAAGCGACAGGATGTGAGTGACAAGTTAACCAACCCAGCCCAACCATCAACATTTTCCTTGTAAGGAATCATATTTTCCTTCAAGTGGTTGTCGTGTGTTGAAGTGCCGCTACCCAAGGGAACCTCTGCTAACAACTTTTGCGCTAACTCAGTGGACGATAAACAGGCTTCGCTCAGCTTCCAAGGGAGCGGGATATGCCTCTGGCAGCTATCGGCCGAAATGATTGAAGGGAGCCGGCATTTAGCTCGGTGACCCTCGGCAACGGCGACCGACTCTGGCGACATAACCTCAACATCGACAACCGGGCATGATTTTACGGGACATTGGATGGGACGCCACTTCCTGGTCTCCCTCTAGTGCATTGATCGCAGTCGATTCGTTGAGGCCGCGGTCCGGCCTCGCCACTTTTCCTAACGCGTTTGTATCTCGTTCTTCGATGTATCTTGGGGTTCACGACTTCACGCATGGCTCGGGTAAACTCTCAAATGGATAAAGAATTGTTTCGCTACTGGAAGTGTCCTTTTGGGGCAATTTTTGGTGCAGACGTTCTCGCCGTTGAGGGTTGTACCTGAACGGCATGTCCGGTACTCCTCGTCTCAGGTGTACCAGATCTGCGGTTTTCGTTGCTTGCAACCCGGTGCAATTTTGTGCTTCGGGATGCCGGAGCCAAGAGTCGCCTGCGAAACAAGTTGCCCTAGATGTTGAAATAATCGGCCCTTGCCTCAAACGACCAACTTCAAGGTCTTGGTGCCATGTTTCATCGATGCGGTACAATTGCGTTGTTATGGAGCAGGCATTTCTTTATTTATCTTTTCCTTCTGCTTTTATTATCGCTTGTTTTTGTCTGATGGAACCTTTCCTCTTCCAGCTTTTGAATCTTGTTCTCGCACGCCGGGGCCGGCTTCTGGGGAGGTTAATGGGGGTGACGAAGCCGGGGGAGTGACAGGGAGGATGAGTTGAAGTTTTCCTCGATACTTGCAATTACTTGACGACCTGTGCCATGAGAGAGGCTGCCTGCGCTTAGACCTCTGGAGTGACAGCTACTATTGGTTGCAGGTCGTTGGAGGGCAGGAAGACTGGGTAGTTGGAAGTTTTGGTTGAGCCTTGAAATGCCAAGGCATATCTTTCGATGGCAGTGGTGCGTGTGGAGCAATAGCTGTCGGTTGATGGCAATTGTCACGGCGGCGCAGCTATAGGCATGGACAGCGCAGGTGTACACGAGATTCTCAACGACGGACAAGGCTCTGGAGGAAACTGCAGTTCAGAGCATTCTTCGACGATGTTTGGGTACGTTGGTAATGACACCAGCCATCCGCTCATTCTCTAGTCACACATGCGTCGGGTCATTCACCTACTCCTTCATTCGGTCGTTGCACAAATTAGGTAGTCTACAATTCAGTGTGTTTTGATTTTCTCGAAAACTATTTGCTTGTAATGCGTTGCATGTGACTTGGCCCAACGTTGAGAATACGAGGGGTGGTAAGACGACGGCCTCCCTGGGTGAAGGGTTACCTCGATGATACGTGCGGGAGCAATTGTGATACTCATAGACAAGCGCGAAAGGTATCCATGTGTACCCAGCTCTGCAATACGTCAGCGATTCAAAGATGCAGTTTATTGGGATACGCATCCCCAACAATATGACGTTGGCTTGTGGGTGTGGCTGTACCCTTTTAGGCCAGGCCGGTAGGCGAACGAATCAGCCTATGTTGGTTGCGGAGGGCATTCATTGCGTGGGAATCGCAATACCGTAGATAGAAGCTGTCCGTATCGAGGCAGCCGGGCCAGAAGTGGAGTGGGCTCATGGAGGCTGGTGACGAGGCAGCCTTGTTAGGTAAAGGTCAAGGCGGAATGGAGACTATGGAGCTGGTTCAGGACCTAGAGACAGGTACATGGATATCTAGAGAGGCAGCTAAGGCGGATAGCTTGTAGGGGCTAGATAGGCACCGCCTGAAAGGGGGGCTCTTTGAGGCCCGAAGGGGGCGCGTGAGCAATGACATGGGGATCAAGGCATTGGTCACATGGAGTGGGGCATGTTACCGTGAGGGCACCCATCGTCCGCATCAAGAGGAGGAAGGGCATGGGGCTCCGCAGGTCCGCAACAAGGGTTGTTTTGGGGAGTTGAAACTGGATGGAGATGTTGAGCGCATAATGGATCAGTTTGGCCGAGATGGCAGCCATTCGCATGAATATCAGGGACGGCTGCGAACCAGATGCGGCATTAGTTCGCATCGCAGGCAGGTCTTTGGTGGCGGTCAATAGATTGAGGCTGTACTTGGAGCTAGGACCGTCTAAACAGACAAAAGAAGCGAAGGAAGCAAGGACTAAACAGCAAACTGTGGCGAGCGGCGGGGATTGACTCAGGGTGGAGGGCGTTTGGGTCAATATTTTGAGAGGCAGCCTCTGGAGGGGGGCAATGGGATACATATGCGGATGCATGTAGGCATGTAGGCATGTAGGCATGTATGCATGTGTATATATATAAACGTCTACTGGGTATATGTATACGAGCGTACATCCGGGAATGTCACGATTAAAAAAGAAAAGGAAACAATATTGAACCAAACGCACGCACGCACGCACACACACACACACACATACAGGTAAAAGAGAAGGGGAAAACAGCGATCCATGGTTGATGCATGACAGGAGGACCCTCGTGGATGCAGGTGAGCTATCAAGTCTCACACCCACAGCCAGTGCTGCCGTCATCGCATCAGCGCCGGCTCAGCCGTCTCACAAGCTTGAGCTTGCTGACGGGTTTAAAAGGATTAAACTCGCAACCATTTGGCAATTGTCCCGGACCCTTATTGAGCTGCAGTTGTACGACGTTGTGTTGAACTAAGCTGTAAGTGTAGTGGTATGGCCCATGCCCATGCCCATGCCCACGGTCCAGGCTGGCGACCAGAAGCAGGAATTCCCGATCTATTCGTTCGTGATTGAGAGCAGGTGCAGGGAAGAGAAGAGAGAGAAAAAGGCTAACCCAGACAGGCCGAGGTCGGAAAAGGGAAGGGAAAAAAAAACTCTTGATATTTTAGACTTCTTTTTTTTTCTTTTTCTTTTTCCTACTCGTGCTGGACAGGCCAGGCCATCCACAAGCATCCACGACCATCCACAACAACCAACCGGCGTGGAGCAGGGGCGGAACACAGACCACACACAACACACACTCTCTCTTGTTCGCACACACACACACACCTAATATCACAAGCCCGGCTTCTTCCCCCCCATCGTCCCATTCCCGTTTTGGTCTCACTTTACCCACCCGCCCATCACTCACACGAGACGACGGAGCGTGATCGACTTGCACCCCACACTGTCGCGGTGTTTCACGGCCATAGCCTCGCCTCGACTCTGCACATTCACCACACACACCACACAGCCTCTGTGATTGCGTGAGTGCGCTGTGTGCCGTGGCCCTTTAAAAACACGAGGCGAGCTGTTCACGGTCGCTTTGCATGGGTCTCAGCCGCTCTCTTTCCCTTCAAAGAAAACTCCCACGACAGATCCTCCACGACCACCACCCCGTCCTGCGCCCTCCAGACTAACAAGCCCGAAGAAAGCCAAGCTCGCACCTCACGCTACGCACGCACGCACGCACATGTCAACGAACTCCTCGATACGCGCATAGTCCCAGCTCCATCATGACGCCCGCCTCCGCATCCCTCGACCTGCTGGTCCTCACATTCAACTGCGCAAAGACGCTCGTCAGCGCCCCCATCTTTGCCCACCATGTGCAGACCGCCCTGGCCCAGAATTCGTCGGGTTTACCCGACGTCGTTGTCCTGTAAGCCGCGAATCCCTCCGCTCCATGCCATGCCATGCCATCATCGCCTTTGAAAAATGAAAAAGATGAGAGAAAAAAGAGAAAAGAGGGGGGGAGCAGGGGACAAAAATGGGAATAAAGGAAAGACGACATGAGAAACAGAGCCCACTTCAACTTTGTCCAGCTCCCATGACAACAACCCAAAAGAAAAAAAAAGAGAAGAAAAAAAAGGCTCTGTCAAGATGCCCTGCTCCGCCCTACAAGGGAGTAGTAGCTCACCTATATAGCCCTTTCCTCCTCTGGAGGGGCGTGAGATATGGTG
The DNA here is from genome assembly GCA_001879505.1 of Calonectria pseudoreteaudii. NCBI lineage: Eukaryota > Fungi > Ascomycota > Sordariomycetes > Hypocreales > Nectriaceae > Calonectria > Calonectria pseudoreteaudii. The sequence goes on from KV875229.1 coordinate 2,126,163, forward strand.
TCCCATCGGGAGCACGATGCTGATTCGTGTGCTACATGCAGCTCCCTACAGGAAGTCGCCCCGCTGAGCTACTGCTTCATCGGCGGATACTTCTTGAACCCCTACCTATCACGCTTCCAAGAGGCCATTAACCTCGCCGCCCAGAAGCAGCTCGACCGCGAGTCCCTCGCCAGGTCCGAAGCCGACTCCGCGAGCTCCAGCCCGACCGTCTCGCAACCCGCCAAGCAGCCGCCATACACGCTTCTCCGCGCCAACAATGTTGGATACACGGCCATTCTCCTCTTTGCGCGCGATCCCGCCAGGTTACACGACATTCAGGAGGCTGAGGTGGGCTTTGGCGCCGCCGACATGGGCAACAAGGGCGCCGTGGGGCTGCGCATGTTGTACGAAGCCAGCAGCGGCCAGTCGACGGAACTGACGTTTGTGGCGACGCACCTGGCGGCCATGGAGTGGAATTTGCCCCGGCGCAACGCCAATTGGGCTGCCATCATGCGCGGCATGGCCTTTGAGAACCCCGAGGCTGTCGTCACCAACTTCCGGACCTCGTCGTCCATGCCGCCAACCCCGTCGGCCGACGACGGGGATGAGCAGGTCGGCCTCCTCTACGATCAGCACCACGCCCAGCAGACTCGCCTCCAGCAGCAGCTTCACAACATCTCCGTTTACAAGCCTTCGTCGCACCTTTTCGTAGCCGGCGACCTCAACTACCGCATTTCCACCACCTCGCCGCCGCCTACGGCAGCCTTCCCCAGCCTTGACCCGGAGTCGCAAAACCACTACCCGCGCTTCTTCACCCTCGACCAGCTCACCCGCGAGCGCAAGGCTGGCCGAACCCTCCACGGCCTTGAAGAGGATGAGGTGCGCTTCCCGCCCACCTACAAGTACGAGGTGCAGCCGCCGGAGACGAGCGACGGCCTAGAGCTTGAGGTGCCCTGGAAATTTGCCCCTCATCGCTATCCCAGCTGGACTGACCGCATTCTCTACCTGGATGTGCCTTCATGGATCAAGGGCAAGGGTGGCAGCGATGCCCAGAAGCCCCGCATGAACATCCGTGCTTACGATGCTCTGCCCCTCCTCCGTTCCAGTGACCACCGCCCTGTCTTCCTACGGGTCGACGTGCCTCTGATTGACCCAAAGGACCTCGCTCCACCACCCGAGCTTGCTGAGTCCAACTCTGCCGCCGTGATTGACCCACGCGTCCGTCTGCCCATTGAGATTGACCCAGAGGCCTGGGAGCGTCGGGCTGCCGCTCGGCGCAAGGAGGTCATGGCCGGCTGGAGCATGTTCCTCTGGAGCACGAGGCAAGGAGCCTGGATCCTTACCACGCTCTTAACGCTCAGTGTGGGAACCTACTGGCTCTATCGTGGCCTGTGATGTCGCTGCTTCACCGGCGTATTCCCCCCCCTCGATGATTGTCTATGCCTCATGACTACGACCAAATTATGCACCCGCACTTTGATAGTTACTTTCATATCATGTCTACTTTGCCCTTATTATAGGCGTTCTTGATACTCCCTCCTTTAAAAACTTCTTCCTTGAGCGATGACCTGGTCTTCTTGCCTTTGTTTTATTTTATTTTCGGTTTTTTCCGTTTTATTCCCTCTGGGTGGATTTTTTTTTATTCACGCCCCTCCTTTTCGTGCTCATACATTTTTTTTACTAGAGCCCTCTGGTGTAGACGAAACGGACCTTATTTTTTGATGTTATTGCTATAGTGGAGATGATGCTCCTTCTCCCGATACCTTTGATGTATGCTTCATTTTTTATGCCCTTCTCTTTTTTTTTCTCTCCAAACTTCAAGCACGCTCCCTACCACACATGATGGGATGGAATTCAGGGCTGTGCCGAGGAACAGGTTATGAGAAAGGGAAATTATTCATCTTAGACATCACTGTTCCTCTAGGAAATAATGAACTTCGGTTCCACCAAAAAAGATGAAAAAAAAACGCACTTCAATGCACCACGTATGAGACTTCCATGTATCAGTAAAGCTTGGTGACGATGTGACATAGCTAGCTATTTCCGTGGTGCTGCTGCTAATGGCATGGTTTTTGGTTTCCTCCTATAGGTGCGGATCGGGTTCACTGCCGGATCCTTCTTTGAGATGTGCGAAAATACAGTACAAGAAAATATGTATAGATCACGGAAGCTGAAAATCATGCCGAGTGGCTCTTCCTTTGTCAATCCTAAATACGCCGATTTACCTCCACCCCCCAACCTGTAATAAGAAAAGCCCATCAATCAAAGGCTGCCGCATCAAATCAAAGGCCTGCCAGAAGCAAAGGAGAAAAAGAAGAAAAAGAGCATCAATATCGTTGTCGTTCCTGGTGTTCATGAGCCATCTTCCCCCTTGTTTCAGGGGCCAATGGTTTGGTAGATAAAAACGTATGTGTTGGTTGCATGTACAACATTGCATAATGATGACTTGTTATACAATTGAGTTGGTAAATGCATGCATGCATGGTCTTGCTCGGCCGAGAGAGCCAAAGCGGCTCCTTGTGATTAGCCGTTGACCACATGGGAAACGTTACTGAAACATTTTCCCCTCAAAAAAAAAACTTCGGTTTCGTGTTTCCCCTCAAATCTCCGTTGACGTTTATTTTTATTATTTTTTTTTTTGAATCAAAAGTCAACGAAATATTGGTCATACTTTAGCGCCATATCCGGGCCATAGGGCTCCCGCCGACCGTCATCTTCTGGGTAGACGTCAAAGCATTGGGCATCGCCGGGGTAGCGAATTGGAGGCAGAATGGGGCCCTGAAACCGGCGGCTCAGTATATCGTTCCAATCGGTTCCGTTGAAGAATGGGTGGGCCTTGACACGCGCAGCACCACCGCTAATATTACCGAGACGGCGCGAACGATCAACGGTGCAGAGCGAGCGGACAAGGTCCTTAGCAGCTTCGGAAAGGGGAGGGTCTTGAGGGAAGACGACGGGCTTCTCCAGGATTCTGCGGGTTTCAGGTAAGACTCCGCGTTAGTGGTGGTAGGGGAGACCATGCTTACTGCTTGTAGATCTCGATGGGGTTCTGGTGCCAGAAAGGCGGGTACCCCGTCAGGAACTCGTACACCAAGATGCCCAGTGCCCACCAGTCGACGGCGCCAGTATGGCCCTTATTTTGGATGACCTCGGGGGCCAGATACTCGGGAGTGCCGCAGAGGGTGTAAGTCTCGGCGGCTTCGTTATCGTCACGGCAGCCCAGGCGCTTGGCGAAGCCGAAATCGACGAGCTTGATGTGACCATCTGCATCCAGCAGCAGGTTCTCGGGCTTGAGGTCGCGGTAGGCGATGCCACCCTGCTGCTCATGTAGGAATTCAAGCACCAGGACGATTTCGGCAGCGTAGAACCGGGCAACGTGTTCCTCAAAGCGACGCAGTTTGCGAAGGTAGGTGAAGAGCTCTCCGCCAGGGACGTAGTCGAGGAGCATGTAGAGAGAGTCGTGATCGGAGAAGGAGGCGAGGAGGCGGGTGATGAAAGGGTGGCCGGCAACGTCAGAGAGAATGGCGCGCTCGTGACGAACGTGGTCGATCTGCTTAAGACGAATGACCTCGGGCTTGCGCAAAATCTTGAGGGCGTACACTTCGGGGTTCAGCTGGTGGTCGAGTGGAATGTGGGCGGACGAGGCGGGGCGGACAAGGCAGACTCGCGCGAAGGTACCTACAGCACTGTTAGGCGACACAGTGCACAACGACGGCAAGATAAGCAAAGCCAATGGCTGGATCAGTACAAACCTGTGCCCAAGGTGCGCACGCGGCGAAAGTCGCTGAGTCGGAACTTGATGCCATCGGAGGGCACCGGCACGGGTGGCTCGCCGGGTCGGAGGGCAGCCAGGTCGCGGGACCCCGCGCTGGCCGCGGGTGTGGAGGCGGCGGCGGCATCGTGGGGGAGCGACGCCGGGGCGGGGATGCCTGTCGATGAGGGGAGGTTGGTGGCCTGCGAGTGCGCAACCGTGGCAGCCATTGTCGGGTCGGTGGTGAGGTTGCGGCAAGCGTGGCGAGCAGGACGGGAGAGGGAAAGTATTTCAAGTGTTTGAGCCGAGTTGGAATCAAGCGGGAAAAGCGAGAGGGAGAGAAAAAAAAAACAGACGTCTTAGTTTAGGCGTTGGGCCATGGCCACTCAACCAATGCGACCAGGGGATAGGATCTAGCAAACAATAAATCTGGAGGAGGGAGAGGCGGGCCTATGCGGGTTTGGTTGCAGACGTCTTAGCCGTACGTGACAAGGTGACGTTGAATGGGGGCGTGGGTTGGGAGAGGGGTGCGGGTGCTGCGGCGTGCCTATCAATTGGGGTTGGATGTGGTTGGTTTTCGATCAAGTAATAGAGCGCATGAGGCGAGTCAATGGTAGTCAGCACTGGGTAAGCCAGGCAGCGGGAATGATGATGAAGAGGTGCGTCAGGGCCGGTTGAGAAGAAGGAAGAGGAGAAGCAGGCCGAAGAGGAAGAAGAGGAAGAAGAAGAAGAAGAAGAAGAAGCAGAAGCAGAAGAAGCAGAAGAAGCAGAAGGAGGAATGTGAATCACGTCTCCATTGGCGGCGGGGGAAGCGGGAAGAGCATGTGCGTGACTGAAGGAGAAACGAAGCGGGAAGAAGCGACGGGAAGATTAGGAGCTACGAGATTTGACCCTGATGAATGACGGACGGACGATGATGGAACTAGGCCTACTCAAGCCAAGCCCGCTTTCTCCACGCGAGCGCAGCGCTGAAGAAGAATGAGGAGACAACAGGGGAAGAGGAGGACGAGGCTGCTCTGCAGAGAGCTGTCCACACAACAGGCGCAGAGGCAAAGGCAAACGGCAAAGGAGGGGCACGCGGGCACGCGGCATGCAAGCCGAAAGGGAAATACAGCTTCTCCACTGTCCGGGAGGCGGGTAAGGGTTCTGCTGTGTTAAATTGAAGGCGAACGGCTACAGAGAGTGCGCAGAGAGGTTTAAAGGAGAGACAGTATGACGCAAATGTGGCGGGGGTGGTGCTGCCAACGGGGGACAGAAGCGAGGAGAGAGTGGAGTAGATGAAAAATGACGCCCGCCTTTTCTGCTTCGGCCGGTGTAAGTTGGTTCCTGATTGCATTGATTGGTTTTGCTCTGCAACAGGTCCAGGCTCTCTCGGCTCCCCTTGAAGGTCGTGTGCATGACGGTTCCAGGCTCTGTGCTCGCGGTCCAGTGCATGTTGCTGGTTCCCTCATTTTGTTTTTCTCGCAACAGGTGGACGGATCGGGACAAGGTGCAACCGTTTCTGTTTCGTAAAGCTTTGCCTGTCGTCTTTTTTTTTTCCCTTGGACCTCTCCTGAGACGACATGCTGTACTGTGGACTCCGGCAGTGGAGGGGGGTCCCGACTTGGGATACCCCGGTTCGGTCCTCCTCCGAACCTCCCCTCCCCCCCCCCCCCCCCAATCAACCGGGCTCCGCCCTCCTCGCCCCCGCAACCCCCCCCCCACCACTCCCGGCCAAGAACCGGCCCCACAAGCCCAG
>KV875229.1:2131640-2175322 GCA_001879505.1 Calonectria pseudoreteaudii
AGCCATCTTCGCACGCGCAACTCCACGTGCACATGTCACGGACAAGAACCGGACACAGAAGCCCAGACTCTATCTCCATACCGCTCATATCATGGCCACCCCCAAACTTGCTTGCTTGCTTGCTTGCTCACCTCGGGCTCCTTTGGCCTTTGGGGGGGGAGGGGAAGAGAGATGAGGGGAAAGAAACCACATTCGTCTTCCGTCGTCTTGTATGCCGTTGCCCAACTAATAGATCCCACGGAATTCCTAATCCAGACTTGCAGATAAGTCGCTGATGGCATGCATTATCGACACAGCAGAACCCTCGGCCCACACCCCCTCCTCCCCGTCCGATCCAGCCCCCGATGGGTCGGCCTCAAACCTCACCACTCCACGCCTTCGGCTCCTGCTTTCTCTGGCGTCATGGCCCAGCGCTATCTGCGAGGCTGATGTTTCTTCGGGGTGCCAATGAGCGATGCAACCTCCCAGACCAGAACCGCACCCGCCCAATTCGTACCACACCTCGGTGCCCTACCCCCACGCTTCAGGGCGTTCCCGGCCCGGCTAGTGCGTACCCTTTCCCGCATGCCTCCTGTAGCAGTAGGCCATGGTCACGGTTAGCTGTTTGCTTGAAGGGAGGGGTCCAGCCCGAGCCTTTGGGACTGCTCACTCAAATGAGGGGAGTGAGACAGCTGGGGCTCATGCACCTGGGCGCCACTATATTCTACTTAACCGTACCTGTGGGAATTGCACCACATGTGACCTGACGATGGGGGCAAATTCTTTAGCTACATCTGCTCGATCGCCCCGTGAAAATGTCCTGACCGCCTCTCCCTGAGGCCCCGCACCTTACGGACACTGAAATTTTTTTTACCATAGTCATCTGAGCATTTAAGCTAACACCGGACAACAGACAAGGTGGAGAGGCCTGAGGCTGGCGCAGGCCGGAGGTAGCAAACGACAGAGTTGAAAGAAACAACTCTCACAAGCTCTGTGTTTGTATGGAGCCTAGTGTTCTAAACTAGTTGCAGGGTATCACCAGTAGTTAAAACTAAACGGGGACACATGTCATGATACAACATGACACCTCGATGCTTACACCCCTTTGGCTCGGAAACCCATCATATAGTCACATGAGAAATATTGTACCATGTCAAGATGGTAAACATTCAACATGTAAATGCCCAAGACTGTTCATGTGAACCATTTCCACAATACCGATCATTCCCTCCCAGTGCCCCGCAGTGTGTCCACAAGCACCGTTATAGAAGAAGGTTGATGATGAAGTGTGTCGATCACATCATGTCGGGCCGATGATGAAACAAAACCATTATATTGAACAATAATTTCTGACGAGCAACGCAGGTTCCCGTGGGCTGCGGGAACCTAACTTTTTGGATTGGCTTTGGTTCACCGCCAGTCATTAGCTTCTTGAAGCAGTTGGTTTCATCGCCAGGGCCACTAGCTTCAGAAGGGAAACTAGTTCGCCGCCAGGTCTTGACTTCTCTCAACCACTGGCTTCTCAACAAAGCCGTGGTCAGAAGAAGTTAAGATTTTTTTTTCTCAACCACGTTGGTTGGTGTGGGTTCAGGAACTTGCAACCCTATGCGATCATCCACAAAGCATTTGCATCTCAAATTCCCAACTCTCCCGGTCTCGATTCTAGAGCAGATCGAACGCAAGCTGTGTAGAAGCATGGCGCGTGCGGTTGTTGAATTTGTGAGCGAGTCGGCCAGTCTTTCAATTCACTGATGTTTCCAACTCAGATCGTCGTTTCACCCTGGCGCAAAAGCAAAGCAGGCATGCTTGATTCAAGCAGTGCTTGCAGCGCAACATATTTCCTCGCAACTAGGGTGGTTATTTCACCTAGAATTGTTAACACGGACGATATAAAGAGACAGTGAGGATAGGCATGCTTCGTAATGGACATGTTCCAGAGCAACATCTCCAACTATCAAGAGGTCAGTAACCGTTTGCCACAAAGGGAAAAGAAAAAAGGGGGGATCTTCTGCTTGGCACAAATAGTATATTACTTGTCTGTAAGATTAAATTTGACCTCCAGTTATATCACCTAGACTCTAGCCCGTTGCCTTTTTAAATATCACCCGCAATTTAAGTTCACAATACATTTTTTCGAATAGCCAGAATTTTCTTTAATTAGACGGGAATGAAAAAAATACGGGGTTCAACATCGCGGATCAAGTAACACCATTTTCCTAATGCAAAACTGCCAAAGTCACCCTATAGAGCACCATATCTCCTATCGCCCTCCAGATCATTGTTGCTACAGTCACAATAAAATTTATAGCCAACCATCTCCAATAATACATACAACTAGATTTTCTTTCAACACCCTCTTTCACTGCTTTGCATGCTATCGTGAAAAAGACAGGCAAATACCTCCATCCACACCACACTACCTACAAAGTCTCATTGTCAACTGAAGACCAACTTTTTGCTACAGTCTATGACCTAATGTCCACTTGCAAGTTGCGACTCGGCAAAAATCACAACAAGTTCCGCAGTTTCATTTCTTGACTGTCATAGGGAGCCTAGATCTGAGGACAACAGCATCGAGCTTGATGTCATCACACCAGAACTTGAGCTGGAGCGCGCACTGATGGTTTCATATCCCTTTCTCAGGTCCCCGAATTCCCCAGGTCTCAAGACAGTGTTCTCCCCTCCACACGAACATCAAGAGGTTTCTGATCAGAGAATCAACACCAATATCGCCAATGAAGAAAATCATGCCGATCCCACCAACTACCTGGAGGTTCAATTAGCTGCCCCGCCCTGCTATGACCAGGGGGCAAGAACATGCGTTGCAGTGGGTCTGCTGCCACGCCCATATCGCGGCCGAACCGCCGCGATCACACGGGAAGTGGGCTGGATGCGGCTCATTCCTGGTCCGATATAGTCTAGACCTCCGGGGTGATCAAGAAAGGTGGAGGATGAAAAAAGAGGATAGGGGAGGGTTAGATGAGAGAGTCACGAGGAAGCCGGGATTGTGGAGGATACCAATTATACAATATTACAAGGTAGCATGAATTAAACCATGCTGGCGAGACAAGACAGGCCAATGAACGGCCCGTATCTGGTTCGGCTTCCACTCCGCGTATATGCACTCTCCGGCCGTTTCTGATGCGTCCTAAAAAAAAAACCAATAGTAGAATGATTATTTTTAAATCTGCCTTGGTCCGTGAGCGATGTGTAAACTCTATCCATCGTGAAACATGAAGGCGGGTTGGTTGGCCCGACTTTTGAACGTTTTATTTTGACCCTGCATGATTGGATGTTTGGTTTTTGACGAGTGGATGCTCAATTGATGTGCAGCTCAGCACCACCAAGGGCGCAAACCTGCCAATTGCTTGCCGTAATTAGTCTGTCAAGGTAGATGTGAAGATTTAAAATCATGTGACGGGTCAGATACGAGCGAGCCATGGTCCAACGCTCGTATTTAGCGGAACTGGGTAAGCTGCATCAATCTGAACGCCGAGCTTACGCACTCATATCAGGCTGAGTCTCAGCTCGAGTCCAGCTTCGGACTCCCAGGTTGGGTGGTCACCATGATACAGTTGACAAGATTCCAGGTGCAATAATCGTGTCTTGGTGTCATCTGGCCAACCGGCAACGGTCCGGGGCTGACAGGGAGCCGTTTCAAGTGCAACTCTGCGGACAGGAATGGGCAATTGGATTTGACGGGGTGCCCGTTGCGGCCGACAATTCCATCCTATTTCCCGATGATCATATGTGGATCGATGCGCAAATAGGCTTTCCCAAGATGCATTTAGATTCGCCTCAAACTTCCCGCCTAGCTCGCCCGTGCACGCAAATCTATCATACATCGAGGGGCTTGATCAAACCACACAGGAGTGGGAACGGGGTGCAAGGCTGACATGACGGCTGCTCCAGGGTAGGCTGCGAGCTGCTGGGGAGGGGTTGAGAAGGAAGAACGTGAGAGATACAGGCAGCGAAGAGGTCCAGGCCTCAAGCCACGGAGGCGCCACAGTCATCTTTGAGACAACGGGGGGCGGGGGTGGACATGGTAGGCGCTGGACGCTGAGCAGTGGCGCTATGCCCTGTAGAAAAGCACCCTGAGGCCCCGACGGCCCCTAGGCTACGGAACGCACTAGGTTGCCTCCACAGCGAGAGCGAGCTACCACCAAGGAAGCTCCGGCTCCACCGCCCACCACAACTGGCCTGGGGCTCATGCTCCTTCACTACCGACGTATGCCTTGGGTCCCATAGTCAGCCCGCCTCTTCTCACCTCGTGCAGCAGTACAGCGCAGCTGGCAGCCAGATACTGCCAACGAGCTCCTCCCCTTCTCCATCTCGAAACCTTGACTTTTTTCCCCCGTAGAACCAACCAAGCCATTTCTCCCTGCTTGGCTGCATCTTCTCTTCTCTTTTCTTCCTTCTTGCTCCTGTCCTTCCCCTCCTTCGACCTCACCCTCGCTCGATCTCCAGACCCCCCGACCCCGACGCCAGCGTTAGCCACACCATCTCCTCCTCCCTTGCATCTCGTGTGCCGCCTGCCCCGACCTCCCCTCTCGTCATGCGCCGCGGCCGCTGACCGAAGCCATGTTCTCCAACCTGACGAACATCGTGCAAAAGGCCCAGCAGTTCATCGATCCAACACAGGGACTCAATCTGTCCAGCTCTGACCGGAACCCCTCCAAGGCCTCACTTTTCCAGAGCCAATTCCGCCTCCCCGCCTCGCAGACGCCCCTCTACGAGATCAATGCCGAGCTGACGATCCCGCCCTCCAACGCCACCCATGGCGACAAGGACCACGACAGAGGTTGGCGCTATGCTGGCAAGCTGCATCTCTCGGAGCAGTTCATGTGCTTCTCGACAACCCCCACCAGCTTCCTGCAGTCTGCCAGCACCTCGACGTCTTCCGCCTTCACCGGCCAGACGCATGGTGGGGGTCCCAGCGGGAATGGCTTTACCTTTCCGCTGTGCGCGATCCGGCGAGTCGAGCGGCTGAATAGCCAGAATTTCCAGGTAAGGATACTTCCGGTCTGGTCCTGCCGTTTGGTTATCTGACCCCCTTTGGTCTAGTTTGCGCTTGCTATCACGACATGGAATGCACTGCTCGGCGACAACCCCAAGGATAAAGATAACAAGGACAAGAAGGATACTCGGGAACAGCGTATCACAATACACCTGGCTGGTACCAGGCAGGGCTGTGAACGCTTTTGTGATGGTCTGAAAAAGGGACTTCGGGCTGGCGTTGGCAACGTCTCTAAGCTGCGACGGGTCGTGGCAGAGTGCTACTCCGAATACCTTTTGCGTCCCGACGAGAGGAAGAATGCCACCCCACCCGATGCCGGCCTGGGAATGCTTTTCCGATATCCCGGTGATGCCAAGAAACTCAGAGACAGGGCCAAGATGCGGCTCTGGGCCGAGTACCTACGAGACAATGGGAGGAACTTTACTCTTCTCAGGCAGCCTACCTTCCACAAGCTGATTCGGGTTGGTCTGCCCAACAGGCTCCGTGGCGAGATGTGGGAAGTGACGTCAGGCTCCATCTATTTGCGGCTGGAGAGCCCTACTCAGTACGTGGATACCTTGGCCAAGTTCGAGGGTCAGGAATCGCTCGCTATTGACGAGATTGAGAAGGATCTCAACCGCAGTCTGCCGGAATATCCAGGGTTCCAGAGCGAGGAGGGTATCGGTCGCTTGCGTCGAGTTCTGACGGCCTACAGCTGGGTCAATGCTGATGTGGGATACTGCCAAGCCATGAACATCGTAGTGGCTGCACTTCTCATCTACATGTCTGAAGCCCAGGCCTTTTTTCTCCTCTCAACACTTTGCGATCGCCTTGTTCCAGGCTACTACTCAACAACTATGTACGGAACGTTGCTTGATCAGAAGGTCTTTGAATCGCTTGTCGAGAGGACAATGCCGATTCTGTGGGAGCACTTGGTTAAAAGCGATGTCCAGCTGTCGGTCGTGTCTCTGCCTTGGTTCCTTTCCCTCTACATCAACTCGATGCCCCTTGTTTTCGCTTTTCGTGTATTGGACGTATTTTTTGTCGAGGGCCCAAAAGTTTTGTTCCAGGTTGGCCTGGCTATTCTGCGAATCAACGGCGAAGAGCTTCTGGATGCTCCTGATGATGGCGCTTTCATCTCTGTCCTCAAGTCGTACTTTTCGCGACTGGACGAGTCCGCACATCCCAAATCAGAGAACCCCAAGCTCCGTGCGGTTACGAGATTCCAGGAGCTCATGGTGGTGGCATTCAAGGAGTTTTCCGGAATTACTCACAGCAGCATCACCGAACTGAGACTCAAGAATAAGGACGCGGTTCTCAATAATATTGAGAGCTTTGCCAAGAGGACCGCCATCCGAAACCTCGGTCCTGATAGCAAGCTGCTGAGCACGGATGAAGTTGGATCATTGTATGATCGGTTCTACAACATTCTCTATGAGAGACAGCAGCGTGATAGGATGATCCAAGAGGAGAAGCTGCGACGGGCCAGGATAAGCAGAGCCCGTGCTTCGGAGCTTTTTGCGAGCCAGCAGCAACATAACGAAGTTGAAAAGGGCCGTGTCGGTCTGGGCCCAAGTACGAGTTTGATGGACTATGATGCGTTCCGAGAGTTCTTGGCCAGCATGTCGAAGTGGGCCATTTCCGATTCCCCAGCAAGCGACAGACAATCCATGTTCAACAGCGCAAGACGGCCTTCCGAGCTTCTGTCCCCATGGGGACCGGGGCCAGAGCCCGCAGACCACGAATTCTTGAAGCGTCTGTTCAAGAAGTGGGATGTCGGAGAGACAGAGGCACTTACTCTCCAGAACGTTGTTACTGGCCTGGCACACATCCGAGGCAGGCGAGACATTATGGGTACTATCACATATTTCTTCGAGCTTTACGACGATGACAAGGATGGGCTGGTGGACCGCGAGGCCATCTTGCACATGTCTGAGGCCCTGCTGTTCCTCTCACGCCGCGGTTTGGAAGGTTCGCTTTCCCCCAGCGCCTCAAGCCCTGCTCTGGACGTGGAGGCTCCTGGGCCAAACGAGTCTCAGAACAGCCTGCCCCCTGGAATTTCAAATAACGAGCGGTTCCTGGGCAGCGTCAGCGCTTTCATCCGGCGGTGTTTTGAGTACGCTGATCCGGCCAATGACCCGGCCGCGCAAACTCCCACCACGCCCAAGGGCGATGGTCCAGACAGCAATGCCTTTGCAATTGGTGACGACGAAGATGACGAAGAGGATCTTTTGAGTCTCGAATCACCTTCGGGATCACCTACAAAAGCAAAGAAGCCTGAAATCACATTCAGCTCTAGCGGAGATGTCGCCTCGAGACGCCGGGTTTCCAAAGCCAAGTCTGAGGCAGCCAATGCTGCTCTCGATCCCGCCCACCCGCTTCAGCTCTCTTTGCCAACGTTCAGGATGGTTGTCCTGGCTGATGAGCTATTGGAGCAATTCTTCGAATCGTCATTCCCAGCATCCTTCCACATCATTGAGGGATTGCCCAACAACACTCCTTCATCTTCAACACCGTCTCTTACTACCTTTTCTAGCCTTGGGTTTGGATCCCGACCGCCGCCAACTTCTCCTACTATTGGTGGCCCTGGGGGAGCTGGCCGCGGACTTCGAGGAGTATTGGACAACATCGTCACAGACGGCATGCGCGTGGCAACCGAAGTCCGAAGGCGTATGGAAGAGGCCCAGAAGGAGCTGGAAAAGAACGCACTGCCTGGCCAAAGGCAAGAGGATGATGACGACGACGACGACATCGGGGTGGAGATTGGCGTGAGGAAGGGGCCCGCAGGCACCAACACAGACATTGAACGGCGGTCTGTCAGGAGCTCAGACAGAGACCTGCTAGATGGGGCAGATGCATCAGCTGGAGCGTCGTCGAAGGCTCCAGAGCAAGACTTGCTGGGTGTAGTAGACCCGAGCCAGGGACGGCGCGCCAGCACCACGGCAGCACAGGGGTCAGGGGTTGTCGAGTTTGAAGGTTGAGCAAGCGAATCTATGTAGCAAAGGGCCAGGATGGCGTGGGAGGAAGCATGTAAATCAATCCAATAAATGTAGACAGACGGGATACGGTGGCTGGAGTCATGTAAGAGAATCACTGGAAGGAATAACGGCCTGTTGCCAAACCAAGCCCCCATGATATGGGCAGAATAAAAACGAAAAAGATGCACCACATCGTGTCGATCAACTAGTCAACCCGGCCTTCTCTTGCTTTGCCATACCCTGTTTGTTCGCGGGTCACGATATCCAGCATCTGGATGACCCAAATCTAGCAACTTGGTCAGTGTAGCCCGGTTATTCTCGGCTCCTCAACCAACTTGAACATAGTTATCAAAGGTCACAGCAGGAGTTCTTTTTTTGTTTGGGGTTGTTTTTTGGGTTTCAACAAAGGTGGTGTGAATTTGACACAAGAAAAAAAAAGTAACATATTGTCTCATATGCTAGGCGGAATTTGCTTATTTTCGAGTCACTGCATGGTAACCAAACTGGCCAAGGAGCTCGTGGTGTACCATAACCAAATAAACTGGACGGTCAGCGAGGAGTCATCGCCGACTAATTAGTGCAGCTGCAATGCTATATGCTATATGCTATATGCTATAAGACAGTGCTACGCTGCAAAAATCTTCATTCCTGTTGTCAATTTGAGGCACCTTTGAATCTGCATTACCTTGATATTACCATTACATCTGCGATTTTCGCCCAGCAGATCCGGCGAAGGAAATGATTGCGTCCCCGACTACACTTCACTCCTGCAGTGAAGGGATATGGAAAATTGGCTCATCCGCAAACACCCAATTCATGCAAAAGATACGCTTCCCCGTCATGTGTCCTATGTGAATTACAATAGTTGTTAGTTTTGCGCGAGAGCAATCGTGCCACGGAATTGAAAAGTATGCAACTTAAATCGGTGGATAACTCGTTTCTTTTGTCAAAAGAATAAAAAAAAAAAAAGCAAAGAAATAAAGCTCCGATAACTTAAATCCGCAAGAAATGGTTTTGAGTACATGCATTTATTTATGCTATTCTTACATAATTTATCCAACAACACTAAACTACGTGGTCCTTTTGCAAAACCCCATACAGAAAGCTGTCCAGCTAATGACTACCAAAGGGTTGGTTGTATTGCAACTTGTGGAGAAATTCTCTCCAATTTTTAGACATTGTTTGTCGCTGTTTCGTTGCTCAGAACCATATTGGGTTAGTCTTTCACTCCGTGGGAGATGTGGTGAACCGAAATTCAATTTCATTGTGTCTTAAATATCTTAGAAAATCGCGAGGGGAAAAAAAAAATCAAATGCAACAATGAACCCAGATAAGAGGGTTGCGTTGGTCATGGAAACCAGAATGGGGAGGTGGGAGACGTGCTCCGAGAGTCAAGCATTTTCCGGCAAGACCATCACGGGTCATCAAATTCGACGAACTGTTCATCTCTGAAGAAAGGATGGTTTTAAAGAAAAGAGACAGTACTTTGGTAAACGTGCTTGTCTGGATATCATTTTTTTTTCTTTCTTTATTTTTGGTTCGCGTCAAGAAAAATTCACGAACTGACGGTCGTGCCGGAGAAACACAACACGAAACTCAAGTACGAGCCGGTTTCTCATATCCAGCCAACGAAACTCATCGAAGGGACGGCTGTATTGGTCAAACCCAACTCATAGGCGCGCTTTACAATGGGAAGGCAAATATTTGAACCATTGGCACAAAGTAGTTCCACATAAAACTTTCACGCAGAATGATTGACACATTCAGAGTCTAGAACTTCTCCTATTCCGTCCATGTTCAGGTTCGATCCATTTCGCAAATACCGGAAGAATTCACCACATTCGTCCGTGGAGTGGAGACCAAAGCGTCACCCTAACTAAATGTGTAGAGATCCAATCAAAGATGTAATAAGAAGCCAAAACATGCGGGAAAAGCAAAAAGATGCTCCACAGCATAGATGAATTTCGTGAGTTCTTACGGCATACAGGCGCCAAGCATATCACCGACGTCAGGAACCATGCCGTTGTGGTCCGATCGCTCTTCGAGAGAATTAAATGTGTGTAGAGCCCGAAACCTTGATTTCGCATCTTTCGGGGCTGGGCACTCTCTCCGTTCTTCAAAGAAAGGCCGGCCTGGTGGAGCGTCTGCAGATTGGCCATGAACATAGTAATATGCCATTTCGATCTATGTTTATGCATTTTTATCCCTTTCATGATGCAAGCTAGTGTCTCAAAACAGCCATTCTCTGTCACCATGTGCTTTCGACCCAGTACATGCTGGGTAGTGTTTGAGCAGGCAGCAGGGAAGATGAACAACTGGCAACCCGTTTGCATTAGCTCCGGCCAGTTCGTAGTATCCGGGTTGGCGGGTATGCCATTGCATAGACTCAAGCACATGTCACAAGCGCGCCACGGATCATTAGACTTGGCAAAGCGGCAACTAGTTGGGTGCACTGAGCGCAAAGAGTGCGTTTCCGGATGTAGCAATGCGACATGTCAACAATCATGATTGCGGATCCGAAAGCATCACCCTAACGGGTGAGGTAGATCGAAACAAAAGTAAAGGCTGAAAAGTTTGAGAAATTTCATGACCCGGAAGCTTCGGCAACGCCAAAATGGGCGTCCACAAACAATGAGTGTCGCAGAGTGTGTTTGTGCACTTTCCAGATCAAAACAGGCTAACCTACACCATAGCAATTTCTCCAACGTGGCGCCTCACGGTCATACAAGTTGCTGAATCCAAAATTCCTTACCACCTGGATGGGTACGTGGATTTGGTCTCGTGCTCTCGAGGGGCGGTGAGGGCTATCGTTGCCTCTGTGTTGTTCAGCGTTGCGACCAAGAGGCGATAAAACACGTTCACAAACAGCCCGAGTCTCAGCGCCATGTCTTGGATGGGCACCAACCTCATACGGCATGTGTTTCTTTTTTGCCAAACAAACCCTGCCGAGCTGAGAAAAAAAAGCAACTGTGAGATTTCCGTCAGCTCCTCAGCCCAAGGGATATATGCCTCAGCATGTAAGAGTCGCCCTCAGGTGCATGCGCCACAAGAGTCACTGTTCAATAGTGCAAATGGCGTAAGTAGTCATATGGTCTGCCCCGCCATCGTGATCCATTACATCACCACTCTGCTGCTGCGGCCAGACATTCATCTACGAGGACACAAACCACATTCCAATTGTGTCGTGCAAAACACAACGGAACCAACAACAACAATAACAACAACAGCAAAAAAACGCAACCCGGGCTCCCTTGCTGCAGCACGCAATGCCGTCTATCCTGATTGTCGGTGCGACCCGAGGGTTGGGCGCGAGTCTCATCAACAAGTATGTTGCTCAAGGTGGTAACACCGTGTACGGAACATCGAGATCGTCCTCACACCCCGAGGGCTTTCCTTCTGAGGTGAAATGGCTCTCGGGGATTGACCTGACCAACTCGCTGGTTGGGGATAAACTGGTTTCTGCCCTGAAGAGCGAGTCATCTCTGGACGCTGTGGTGAGTTGCATCAAGTTCAAGTAGCTTGTGAGAGGTGCATAATTCTAAAGTTGCACTATCAAGTTCATTTCGGCCGGTCATTTTACGACAGAGGACTTTGGCACCGAAAAGGGTCCTAATTGGGACGAGGAACAACGCATGTATACAACTAGCTCCATCGCACCCGTCTTCATTGTTCACCGACTGGCACACGCTGGTCTGCTTCAGAAGAATACCAAGGTGGTTCTCGTATCGTCTGAGGCTGGTAGCATTGGCCTCCGACATGAGAAGGAGGGTGGCGGCAACTATGCGCACCACGCCAGTAAGGCGGCACTCAACATGGCGGGCAAACTGCTCAGTCTGGATCTCAGGGAGAAGGGTGTTATCGTCAGTATCGTGCACCCCGGTTTCATGCGCACCGAGATGACCAAGGGCGTCGGGTACGACAAGTACTGGGACGACGGTGGAGGTAAGTTTGACGTCACCCGTGTCTTTCGACCGCGCTAGAGACGACCGAGGCGACTAACATTGGCGGGTGCGACGCAGCGGTGACACCAGATGAGGCAGCAACCAGCCTGATGCAGTGGACAGAGAGACTTGACATGAGCAAGTCGGGAGAATATTGGGCCCCCCGAGGACCTCGTAAGTCAAGCCCGGCAGAGGGAGCGAAGCGTTATCAGATGCTGACCTCGTCGTGACGTTCTTGACAGGCGACATTGGGACCGCTCAGGCTGTTCTCGGAGAAAATCTGTCAACCCCACTACAGCTCCCGTGGTGAATTAATTGCTGCCGGGATCTTTGATGATTGAATTCCTGTGCCTGTCCGGAAGACGTGAGGGAGGACCCACACACGGCGTGAGGGGAAAATGGTATTGGTATTTGCACGTGGAGCGTGCGTGCAATGTCGTCATGTGGTGCCGACCATGGGTGTTGTAACGCAAAATTGATCTCCGAGATGGAGGCGCGATGGAAATTGAAGCAATTTCTCTCGATGCGGCGACCAGTTACCATGTTAATTGGCGGCCGATCAGTAATGAAAACTAATGGACCTACTATGTACACTAGCTTGCTGGGGGGGGGGGAGAGAGCATGTCTCGTTCGACACTGACTAGCAAGGCGTCCTAAAGTGTGGGGTCTTGCGAGAATCAGGGTCCGTTTCCTGGTCTATGGCTCTCCAGCCAAAGGATTCTGGGCCTTCTGCACATGACTAGTTGGCGGAAACAGGGATGGAGGCGAGCGCTGGGCCGAGCTGTCTAGCACGAGATGCAAGTGCCTTCACCTTCGTATAGCGCATCTAGATGCGCAACTATGTAAAGCCAATCTGATTGAGATCGCCCATTCTCCGATTGGGGAAGGGGTCCCCCACTCGATTCATTGTAAAAAAGACACGGACACTTAGACGAGGGGAGCATGGACGTTGATCGGGATATTGTTGGTGAAGTGAGTGATCGTACATGTCCAGTCATGGCCAGGGAAAGCACCTGTGCGTCGTCGTTTAGCAAGGCCACGGTGGGAACAACACGTGCCCATGCACGCTCTTATGAACAGACAGGTACTTTTTGGGCGGCCCCATTGTCAAATCAAGCTCGCTGAGCAGACCATGCATTCCCCTGCTTACCAGGGGGGAAATTGTTTGCTGACCATGCCCGATCATGATGGTGGTGTGGGCGATTGAGCCCGATTGCAACTTTGGGTTGTATCGTTACATTGGCTATGGGTTGAATCGAGCGAAGAGATGCGAAAAAAGAAGGTTGAACTTCCCCTTTTTAGCGAGAATGACGCCAACTCAGTTGGGAGAGGTCTGAGACGAGGTTGATTGCAGAATAGTTTGGCGCCTATTTCATGGTTGAGAGGCCTGGGCAGGGGGGTCCCGGCTAGGACTGGGAGAGGTTTTATGGAGCCTTGAACACGAGGTAACATTTCTTTGGATATGCTCGGGTCGCAGATCGTATAACTAGACGAGATGCGGCAGGACACAATCAACTGAGATGGCCGCTGGTGCTCGAGATTAGGCCCCTCCCGGCTGTTGATGAATCCCCCTTCTTCAGGTCTTGGTCAACGGCGAATTGTTGGTAGGCTCACGGGGAAGCGAGGGTGAGACATGTCCTAGAACGAGGCTCAGGGAATAACTTTGCCGTGGTTGGTGCACGAATAAGGATTTGGAGCCCGAAGTGAAGTGGTTTTCCAAGGATGATGCCGAATCATTGACCCTTGCAAGTCTAACACCCAGGTCCCTCTGTGTGAGATGTGGACAAGCGAGGAATTCACGTGATGCTCATTAGAGGTTTCGCAATGACATGCAGAGGCCGCATATGAGCTTGTGGCCGCTTGGCTAATTGATAAGACTGGTTGGTACAGTTCTTGATCTGTTTTTTTGGGGGGGGAGGGGGGGGGGAATTAAAAAAACATACCTCAATATGTATAGAAGAAGAGGGGGAAATAATGAAGCCCGCACTCAATATTTAGATATGTCTCTATGGCCTCTTTGTGTTACCACACTTGTGGTGCGTCAAGCTATGGGTTTCCGCTGCGTAGGTTGGGCTTTGATGCGTGTGAAGATTGTGACTGTTACTAACTGTCGTGGCGGGTTGCAGTCTGGAACTACTTAGATGAACATGTGTGCTATGCAAGCGGGTCGTCAATGATGTTGTCGTCAGGACGTGCCTGGGGTTGGTTGGGTTGGCGAGCACTGTACCAGGGTCTGCTGCATCCATGGCTCATTCCATGGGCTAACCAGCACAGTACCAGGACCTGGTCTTGGTTTTGGTGTTAGGGGGAAGTGGGGGCGCGGACGGTCGTGGAGACGGGGCGGCGGGCAAATACCAATGGCCATGGATGATCTCGCCAGCCAATTTTTGGCGGTCACATCCTCGTAATGTAGGTAGGAACGAAAATAGACATGGTAATATCAGCCATCCAATCTTATCCGCAAGGGATCCGGCGACGCTTTGTTGTCAGGAAGCCATGCATGAGGGGGCGACCAGCCAAAGCAACGGGAGGCAACGGTGGAATATAACAGTGCAGTGTCGATTCACCACATCTGCAAGTGGGCGGGTGTGCCAAGCCAAGCCATGGCGGATCTAGCGGCTTGACTATGGGGTACTGCTCCCAGGGTCGACTCGGGGCGCCATGGGCCATGAGCCACGGGTTTTGGACCATGGGGGAGGCTTTGGCGAACCATGCGTAGGTAGGTTGCTAGGCGGACTTGGAGGCTTTGTGCACTTTTCGATGGACCTCGTGACCTTGTCTTTGGGCAAGCGTTGCCATTGCCGAGCACGTAGGCGCTATCTGTCAGGGGTGTCGTTGGGTGGTGTCCGGGCAAGTCTCTGGAACGAGCAAGTGGCGCTCGTTCGTATTCATTCTGCTTATCGGAGAGGGAGAGAGATAGACGAGAAAGAAAGGCCAACCAACGTCGTCTTGATCCTCAATCCTCGATCCTGAATTGGTACAACTTCCGAGCTGGCCTCGACTGACTGGACTGGGTCTTGGTTCTGGCTCGGGCGTGCTGCAGGGCGGCACCGTCGGATTACCCCATACAATAGCATCTACCGCCCATGCAGGTAAATGTGACGGCTAACAGCAACCAGCCCTTTTGGGGAAGCGCGAGGGGGCACGGGTACAGCCCATAGATCCATAGCAGGCAGCTAATGCCATGTGCCGTACTACGGAGTATGTAGGCACGGTAAAGGCAAAGCATGTCCCGTTAGCCGTGTTCCGGCTGGCTCAGCTGTCGAGATGCAATTCGCCTCCAGCAAATGACAGTTACAGGGCATGCCTCCCAGCGCAGTTCGTATTGTCGTTTGTTCCTGAGTCGGCTGTTCCGCCTCACCCCCTCTCAGCCCTTCAGCCATCAAATGCAGGTTTAGCCTTGTCTCCGAGCCTGTCCTGTCCTGTCTTGTCTCGCTTTCTATTTTTTCTCTTATTTCCCCTCCTCCTCTCCACAGCCCAAAGAAGATCGACCTGTGTTCTTCTTCTTCTTCCTCCCCCTTTCCCTTTCCCCTACCAACCATCGTTCGTTAACCGCTTCTCTCAACCTACGGATACCTGCTCCCAGTAAGTTGCTGCCGCTGCTGGCCTCTCCTTTCTAGTTAATCTCCCAATCTTGATTTTACCAACGTTCCCCCCTGCCCGTCTCCTCTGCTCTTCCCCCCCGTGACCCAGAAAAAAAAGGACAAGACGAAACGAGACGAGACCTCGAGGCCCGCAATTCATTGCTCACCAAGTCCCTGCACCCAAAAGACGACTCGCGACCAAGGTTTCCATAACCTTGGACGGAAAAAAAAAACAAAAAAAACCCAGGCAGGCCCAACAAATCATCTTTCTTTCGTTTCCATACTACTCACACCATTATCGATCGCCTCGCCCGTATCGCCGCTGGCATTCGGCAACTTTTGTCGTCATCTGTCTCTGGTTCCGATCCGTCTCGTCGTCCCCAAACCTTGGCCCGTCTCTCCTCAACCTATACGTCGCTGCTCAAACTAAAACCCCTGACGGCCCACCGCCTATCCTTTGCATTGTTCAAGGAGGGGCGCCGTCTCCCACCATTCCGCTCGCTGCCCACCACTAATCTTCGCCATCGCCGACCTCCTTCTCCGTCCATCGTTTGGCAATTGCCATTTTCTGACACGCACAGAGCCAGGAACCAGGAGACGTGCCGTTCCCGCCACTCCCTCCCTCAGCTTAAGACTGCACCTCTATCGCGGTATCACCTTCATCCGCACCCCTGTCGAACCGGTACGGCACAGGCACAAGTCAACCAGAAGGTCAGACGTCCGACAAAGGCAACCCCCCGGCCCCGTCCAACTTAGCCCAACCCAAAGTAGCCATCTCTCCCCTTCATCGACAGCCGCATCCACTCGGCTGCCCCGCTGATAGACGACCCCGACCGACAGCGAGCCGGCCGTCGACGAAACGTCTGGCTGCGTGGTAACTCAAACCTTCAAGCCGACACCTGCAGATCGGTACTCCCTCATCAACCCGTTCCCCTTGGTCGACTGCCTCTCATAATCTGCCTTCACCGGCTACCCGCCATCCCATCACACTTTTGTGATACCATTGCAACAACAAGCTAGAGGCGTCGCAGCATTGTGGTTCCGCCACTCCGCCAATCGCCCTCACAAGCACGGCTACCCCTTTCTTTCTTGATTTTGTTTTTGGGGCACCGCCAAATCCATTGCCACCACCCATCCCGGCCAGCCAGAACACCCTTGACCCGCCCCATCCCCATTGCCGCTCTGGCAGCGCCAATTGAGCGAACCTGTGTGGCGTACAGTATATTTCACGACCTGGTATGACGCTAGGTCCAGGCTGCTTGGCCAAAGGAATTTAACCCTTTTGGAACTACGTACAACCTGGGCGACAACGGCCCGGGGATAAAGGCCATCCCGACCAGGTGCTCTGCCGTACAGACTTGCTACTACTTTGCTTTTATTTCTGCTTTTGCTCTGCTCTGCTCTGTCCAGCCTGGATTTGCTTTGCTCTGCATTGCAGCTAACTGATTTTGCATCCAATCGTTGGGTATCCACGACCGAGCAACCGACGTCCAAGCTTGACCCTTCGCAATCATGTCAACCGCTCAGTCCTTCCAGCCCGGTAAGCGCCCATCCACCCCTTGATCTCGCTTTGATGTCATCTGTGACGACCCCCCAAAAAGACACCCTCCCCTCCGGACTACCTCCCCCAACTAGGCGCTTGCGACGCGCATCTGCAAAAGGGGACTGGATGGAGAAGGGGGATGTAGTCGAATAGGGGTGCGTGCCAAGTTGGCAGACAGCTCACAGGCATTGTTGGTCGGTCCACTTGGCTGGTGGTCCTGCTGTGTCATGTAGAGGAGATTGTCTGTTTCATCCTGGCCCATATGTCGTCGTCATTTGCATGCATGCGCCCGCTCCCTATGCTACCTATCTCTGCTTGGTCGCCAACTGACTGGCTTTCGTGCAACCAGGCCACGCAACCGGTTCTGGTCAGTCGTCAAACGGCCTGACGCTGAACTTATCTTCGAACAATCCCTTCCGAAATCGTGCTGCGTCGCCAGCCAGTCTCGAGTCACCCTTCCTCAACAAACCTGCCTCACCTTTTGATGACCCCCCCTCGACTCTTCGACCACTATCGCGAGAGCCTCCTCCTCGACCGCTATCGCGAAACCCTTTTCTCGACAACGCGCCGCCACCCCTCAAGTCGCCTGGAGTCATGTCGACTCAATCGGACTCGAAGTCGCTCTCCGCCGAGGAGATCTTTGTACGTTGCGCCCCCACCCAGCACCTTGTTTCCTGCGATGGCAGTCTCACCCGCACAACCGCGCCGTCACCATTCGCGACGTGACCATGCTTACAGACTATTTCGGCCTGGTGCTAATTATCATATGTCTAGAACTCCTTGACGCTGGATGATAAGAATGACCGAAAACCGCCACCGCCCGGTGGTCCTCGCCGCCCCATGGACCGCCCACCTCCACGACGACCAAGCGATCACACTCGCCCACCACCTCCAAATGGCCCAGGTCGCCCACCCCGCTCTCAGGAAGAAGCCATGAGAGCCAGAAGGATGCAGGGCGGCGGGGGTCCTCGACCCAATGGTGATTCCCGTGGGAAGCCTCCTCCTTCTGGGCGACGACCACGACGCAACTCGGACTCTTCTCTCATGGATTTTGACGCACAGCCACTGACAGAAGAGGAGAAGAGGATGATTGAGGCGAAGCGACGCGAGAAGATGCGCGGTGCGAGTGGAAGCGGAAGCGGAAGTGGAAGCGGAAGTGTGAGCAAGGAAAAGAAGCCTCACCGTCCTAGTCGCCGAGTGGACATTATTGACCAGCTCGATGCGACGGCAGGTATTTACGGGACTGGAAGTAAGTTTACTCGCGATCAATCACTGGACAGTTTCTAACCGGCGCGAAAGTGTTCCACCACGACGGTCCATTTGACGCTTTGAACCCTCACCGTAATCGCGCCACCAGTCGGCGCGCTCCCATGCAGGCCTTCCCTGAGGGCTCTCTCAACAACTCACTGGGTGGATCTGGCCCGTTGAATAGCCAGGCTGATCATTCCGCCTTCATGGGAATGGGCAATGATGAAGCCTTTAGAGATTATGCCACTGGTGGAAAGTCAGGCAACGGTTATAACGCGAAGCGCCAACCTGAAATATTCGACTCCACCGTTGGCAGCACCGCTGTTCACGGGAACGAAAGCCAAGGTCTAGGAACTTCCACGTTTTTAGAGGGCACGCCGGCCGCCAGAAGTGCCATCGTTCGCAGCCAGGCAGACCAGGCTCAAGAAGCATTTGAGGGTGGTCTTCAGCGCAAGAAGTCGTTGGCGCAACGGTTCCGGGGAATGAACAAGCCTCCTCGTGATTACAACAACGCAGCCCGCCCCGCAAACGATGGCGGCTACAGCAAGATCTCACCAGACAGCACACCGTTGAGCACAGGCTCGGACAATAATCCATTCTTTTCTGACTACGGCAAGGGCGAGGAGGCATTTAGTGTGCGACCTCGAGGTCAGAGCCCACCCAACGGTGGCCGCCGCCCCTCGGTAGGCCTTGTCCTCGAGCGACGTGCTACGACGGAGGCGACAACAACATTCGATGACGCTATTGGCGCCAAGCCTCCTGGTCTACTGGGCCGCATGAAGAGTTTGAAGGGTGGACGGAGACCTCGAGCAGGTAGCACCGGTCCCTCAGGGCCTGGAACGGCCGTCTAGTGGAAGTTGAGCACACGGTGGCCACCAGGGACGGGGCGAAGATCATTTCGGAGGACCGAGACTCGTCATCAGCCAATGAACGATGAAATGCGACAAGCTTGTCCGCCGGAACGGGACCAAGAAAACACAGCACCGACGGAAATGAAGAGAAGTGCATCATGCTCTTCGCATCCCAGCAAAGAATCTTTCCTTTGTAATGAAAGCAATATCAAAAGCGAAGCCTACGAAGAGGATGTTGGGCATGTGGAGCCGGGAGGAAATGGAAGATTTCTCCTGGGCGAATCGACGTGAAGACGCAGAGACGGAAGGCATTGAGGTGGGCACGGCTCATGGTCATGCAGGATAGAGCCTTGGCGCCCTTGAAGATACTGGAGAGACTATTGATTCCCCGAGACGGATCCCACACACCCCGGAGAGACTGGAAGGGGTAAGGGGAAGTGTCACGAAGACTTGCATGCTTTTTTTTATTTATATTTTTATTATTATCGAGATTGGCCTGGTTGCTCTATGAAGCATCAGCTTAGCATCTATCTCAATGGACTTGGGAGCAACAGAGGTTACTGTGATGATGGTGTACACAAATGCGATTAGTTTAGACCCTAGCAGGTAGTCTATTGATTGAAAATTGTTGGATTTTCTTGTACAATTCTATTCTTTCTTTCTAAATTTGGACCATGAATTGAGATGGGAGGCTATTCATGTTACCTGACACGTGCGTGGGGTATTGAAGCTAAAAAAAAGATTGATAGTCTATCTAACTGCGGCCAAGACAAGCTGAGAAAACGGGTGATTTATGCACAAAAGCAAGTTGTTTGCGATGAGCTTAATTCAGCTTTGATCGAGCCTTGGCAATTGTTTTGTGTATATATATGATGAAGCGCGAGACCGCAACGTGACTTCATTGACTTGTAATGGGAGCTGCATAGCAGTCCCTGCGTATGCATGAGCACGCTGGTGCGCCTTCCTTTTCCCCTAAAAAAAAATAGCAACAAGAGCCGGAGCCCTTCAGTGGCATAGCTGTGCCAACGCCCACAAGGATCAATTCCACCAACGCCGACACCAGGCGCCATCACCCATGGAAGTTGCCGGGTCTCCGTCGCAAGGGCCGATTCCAGCGTCTGTGCTGGCCGAGAGGGAAGTCAAGCGCCGGGACGCGGCGGTTGCGCTTGGACGGTGCACAACGGGATGCGCAGACCTGGACGACTATGTGCTGATGGGTGGCTTTGAAAGGGGTAGTGTCGTGGGCTTGAGCGCTGAGGACGACGAGGTGGGCTTGCAGGTGAGTCTGGAGCTGCCCGGAAAGAAGGCACTTGTGTATGTGTACGTGTGTGTTGATTGAGACATGGCCGTTTCCTTGTGCTTAGCTGGGGCTTCAAACGCTTGCACGCTCCGTTTGCAGTGACCCTGGCGACGTCGCCAACTTCCTGGTGGTGACGCCCAAGCCGGCGAGCACCATCCTCATCGCTCTCAGAGATGCAATTAGGGCAGAGCTGAGGGCCAGTGGTCTAGCCCACGGCAGGGTGGCGGCTAGGACGAGGGAGTGTCTGGAGAGGGTCATGCTCTCGTGCGTCTTCGACCTCGATGGCTTGTGGGAGGTGCTGGCAGATCTGGACCAGCCACCTTCGCTAGCAGCTAGTGCGGATGAAGCACATGCTGAGAACCCGAAGAAAGCCGACGAAGGAGAAAGAGGTGCAGTAGGAGTGGACGAGATTGGGGATAGCCAGGAGGACGACGATGAGCTATTGTCGTCGCCAGAACCACCAAAACCAAAGTCGCCACCACCAAGAGAACAACCACAACCACAACCACGTCAACAGCAGGCTAAACCACAACCTGCAATTATCCTCATAACCCACTTCTACTCGCTTCTTACCAGCTTCTTTACTCACCGCGAAAAGTCGGCCGCCCATTCGACCCTCCAACTCCTGGGTGATCGCTTGCGCAGCCTGACTCGCACCTTGCCAAGCAGCCCGCTCGTTGTGCTCCTCAATTCCACATCTTCGCCTTCGACCGCGCCCGCGACGGGAAGTGCAGCATCGGCAGCGGCCCCGGATCCTACTCTTCGGTCCATCTTCAATCCGCCCCCGCCGCCTCCTCCCGGTAGCCATGCGCCGAACGTCGGCCCATCGCCTTCAACATGGCGCAACAAGCCCAGCTTCGGGCTCGTCTTTACGCAGCTCCTTGACCTGCACCTCCTCTGTACGCGGATCCCGCGGACAACGGCATCGTCCCATGTCGGGGATACCGTGTGGGTAGTCGAGGTGCTTCTGGATGACATGGGGGTGTGGCAAGGGCGGAAGGGTGCGCGACCGGATCGAGAGCAAAGGTGGACGGCGTTGGATGTCCAAGGCAGTAGGTTCAAAGAAGCCTTTCCAAACACAGACAAAGAGTCAAGCAAATAAAATATGCGATAAAGTCTGGAGGATCACGATTCTCCGTCTGGCGAGGGACATGCTGACGTTGATCATGACACTAGAGGATAAGGTCATGATGATAGGAAAGGTTCAGCATGTTACCAAGGAACAAAATACAACATCAAACATGCAACATTTTGGCATCACATAAAACTAGGCAGACCACGACGGCTCATTTTATGGTTTTTGTGAATGGATTAGCGTGCAGTATCGACACCTTCCCCCCATTAATCACGGTGTTCCATCACAATGCCCTCGCTCTGATGTCAACAACGCTTATCCTTCCAGAGTACAAGCTCGTCCCCATTCTCTTTCTGTCCGTGATGCATCGTCTCCCCGTGCCGCTGTGCTTCTCATCGTCTTTGCGTGTTGCCCAACCTCCCCTGAGTCTGGGGCGGGCAGCAATGATCAGATGTGCCAAAAACAACAAAACATCACCCGCCAATTTCCCAAAGCGCGCGGTCCCAGGGCTGGTGGATATATCCCGCGTCCACGTCCCAAATGCACCTCCTTCTCCGACGATACACACCATGAATAGACAAATAACGGTGCAACTAAACAAATACTCGCTCGAGAATCTCCGCCCTCCGGCCGCGAGTTGCGGCTGAGCGCACCCAGATCCCCCCAAGTGATACAAGAAGAAAGTGTTTCCTGGAAGAGACTCCGGTCTATTATTTAGCCTTTCGCAAGGGCATACGCTATCGCCCCGCCGCGTGGCCCGGTGGAGAGTTGGCCGCTCCCAGCGTATCCGACTTTTTGGTGGTGGTAGCCTTCCAAAAGTCGATGGCCTCGATAACATCGTCTCCCTTTTCGTCCTCGTGCGCAAACAAAATCTGCCAAGCGTTAGTAATGAACCTCCCAGAGCTAGAAGAATTTCGTGTCTTGATCTTACCTCATGCGTGCTGCTGTGTAGCATCCGAATGTTCTTGCGGGGCACAATATGCACTGCACCATTCTCCATATTGCGCAACTCCACAAAGTTGGGCTCAAATGCAAGGATCCAGGGGTAGCTGAGAGCAAAGCTGTGAGGAGTGCCCTCCCAATCGATACGCCACTCTGGCCGAGCTCGCCAGCCATTGCGATTAACAAAGAATGAGAATTCCGAGTAGTTGAGCAAGAATTCTCCGTTAAGACGCTCAATGTGAATCGGCTTGACACCTTCCTTACGGGCGACAAAATCAAGTGATGTGTCGGCCTGGTCGAGCAGTGACTGCGTCTCCAGTGTCTCCAGCGACACCACCTCGAAGCCTCTGGCACAGGCAACGCACAGCTTCGACTTGAGGAAATGGACCGAAGAAGATTCAGTAGGAATGTAAAACTCCTTGAACGGCTTGAGCTCGTCGTGGCCGCTGGACATGAACTTTCCAAGACCCTTCTGCTTCTTCGCCTTGGTCATCGCATCGTTCGGCTCAAACACTTTGATCGTTGTGGAAAGTGCACTAGACTTGACGCAACAGACCAAATGTCGACCGAGGCAGATGCCTGTCTTGAAGAAGCTGCAGTGGTTCTGGATCTTCTTCGGCCTCCTGGAAATGGCTGGCTCGTCGGGGTTGAGCGCCGAAACTGAGTATGACTGCAGTGTCTTGTTTGATAATACAAGAAGGAGCTGGTACTCCTCTAGAATATCAATCTGAGTAACAGAAGTCGTCTCCAGCACCCTTCGGGGAACCTGGTCCTTGTTCTTACGGTCAGACAAATACACACCATTGTCTGTGCCATAGAGCAACTTGCGGCCACCATCTAAGGAGCATTAGCTTATTATACATTGGCTCAAAAATCACAAGCGGCTTACCGAATGGCGTAACACAGTTAACCCGGTTGGTGCCGGCGAAAAAGTTGCTTGAGAGAATCGACATGTTGAAAAAGTCGGCCCGAGCTCGAAGACGCTGTTGAGCCGTGTCGATGTACTCGAGCCACTTTTTACGCGCGGCCTGGTTCGATGCGTATAGGGTCAATTCATACCCGGCCTTACCCAAATGGCGGAATGTGATAGGCCAGCCTTCACCCTTCTTGGTGTCGTTTGTGTTGGTTCGTATTGAGGGAATCAGACTGGATGATGATCGCTTCATCGCTCCCGAACCAGGGATAACCTCTTCCATTTCTCTAATGGCAAGGAGTTCGAGGGGAATTGGTCTACGGTATGCCTTGATTTCCTCATTCTTTCCGGTAGTCTTGATACGAACCAGGAGAACAGCGTGGTCAAACAAGAAGGCGGTAATTTCAGTTGGGTCGGTTGGTGATTTCTTGAACTGGCTCTTGAAGACAAGCTCGCGGCCATCTTCTGTGAGTTTCAAATCAACCCTCTCATTGGGCCTGAATCTGAGTTGCTCGTGGAGCCTTCTGAGGTTGAACCTGTTCTCGGCCTTTCCGGACTCGGCGTTGACTCTTCCGAGGAGGTCACGAATCACAGTGAGAACCTTGGGAATGTCCTCCTTATCGGGGTTGCCATCTTCAGTGTACTTCAAGACGTTTTCTAGCAGCAGAGGATATCGGGCGAGACGGGTTGTCGGCTTGGTCAGGTAACCGTTGAGTTCCAGCTTCCTGGATTCCTTGCGGCGCTCAATCTCATCAACAAACTTGGCGAAGTATGGGTTGATGGACCTCTCATTCTCGAACTCAAACTTTCCTTCCAACTGCTTGGAACCATACCAAATGAAGGGCTCGAACTGGGGCACAAACTCGAGGAAAATATCACCAATGTTGTGGACAATGGGCTCCTTCTGCTGCCGGCTAGTCAACGACGAGGCAAAGCGAGAGCTCACAGTATGAATACTGGGGTGATCGATAATGTTGCTGAAGATGCCCTTGACAACTTTGTCTCGGCGCTGTACCGGGATGGGGGATGCCTTGGAGCGCAGTGGCAAGATCCAGAAATCGCGTAGGTATTCCAAATCTTTGACGAAATCTCGTTCGGTGTAGAAGATTTCGGAAATGACTTCCTGCCTCTTCTTTTCCCTCTCGTCGACTTTGTCCGCAATCTCCTTGGGAACTGAGTTGATCCAAAGCTTTTGCTCATCTGTTTGATCAACCTCGTCATCGTTGACATTGGCCGAATCCTCCTTCCGCAGACCAGGGTTGATCTTCAGGTTCAGCCTAGAAACCTGCTCCAGTCGTCGAGGACAAGCAATAGAGTAGCAGAGCTGATCCCTAGTACATGTGGGAGAGTAACACTCAGAAAGAAGAACAAAAACACCGTTGACCGCTGGCTTCTCTTCTGGCTCGTCCATCATCGTCTCCCTAAACTGATACATCTCTGATTGCGAGTCTCGCAACCTGTGTTCGTATGTGACATCGTGGAAGAATTTCTGAGCATCCAAAGCTCGACCCAGGAGAAGAGCCAGGTTTCTGTCCGTCGTTCTGATAATGTACGACAGCACGTCTACCGCCTCGGAACCACTGAATGCATTTTTATATGTCAGTTCGTTCTTCGTTCGATCACCGACGATGATCTTGCGGCGGAAGCATTCTGCAACGCGGGAGAGCAGGGCAGGGTAAACTAGGGGTGGTCGGATCTTGGTTGCGGTCGGCGGGCGCTCGCTCTCGATCGACTTGCTCCTGGAAGGTCTCTGGACAAGAGTGTTGGCATCGGACTCGGAGGGAGCAATGGTTGGTGCTATGGTAGAGGCCATGGACATTGTCCTTCCGTGGTCGCTGCCTCCATTCGAAGATGCCATGCTCGGGGTTCGGGTCTGGCTGCCAGGAACGTTGCCGTATGCACTGGTGGAATTTGAGTAACCATTCGTCGCCGGTGGGTCTGGTCTTCGGTTGGGGATAACTCGTCCGCTCATAGTCTGGTGAGCGTCTTGCATCTGAGGGGGGAATGAACTGGTCATGGACATTGCTCGGTCCTCGTGGCGTTCCGGAACTACTCTGCCCTGAGCAGTGGTTCTAGCCGAGTTCTGGTGGGCGTAAGGAGCGTGACGCAACTGGTTGGCGGAAGTCTGCTGGTGCTGATATGTATTTGGAGGAGGATGGTACATCTGAGGCCGAGGGGCAGAGGCAAGGGATTGTGATCGATAAGGATCGCTGTTCATCGCAGGGCCCGGCCCTCCTTGATAAAACCGTTGGGCAGGAGTCCTCGCGCCCGGGGCTTGTGCTGGAGGGCCCCGGTGATCCATGCGCGGAGGTGCCGGCCCTCCGGGGCCAGGATATGGGCGCCTCTGCTGTTGTTGTTGTTGCTGCTGCTGCTGCTGCATATAGTGATGAGGCGGTTGCTGGCCTCCTGATGCTGAGCGTTGCTGAGGATAGTAACCGCCCGCGGAGCTGGAATCCATCGTTCGAGTCCTCGTGGGATCGTGGTTGGGATAGTGGCCAGGGGGAGGGCGTGGCGGTGGCTGCCGCTGCATGCCTTGCGATGTTGAAGACATGGTTTGAGTCCGGCCCTGGTGTTCTCTCATGGGAGGAGGCATCGAGGAGGATGTCATGGTCTGAGACCTGCCCGGAGGAGGAGCGGCACCGAAGATGTTGGAGAAGGCAGCATCTCGCTGATAATTGTTATCGCCGCCATAACCCTGAGGTGGCGGCCCTCGCTGGGGAGCTCGACGGGCATCGTAGCCGTAGTCAGCCATGGTAGCGGTTGATGTGCCTACGAATTGACAAGATGCTGATTAGGGGACGGGACGGACGTGATGCGAGGGCGGCCGGGGGACAAACCGGTTGAGAAGCCTCTCGAGAGGCCAAAATAGTCGACGGCGGTTCAGCAGCCGACGTCGACGGATGCGCCGCCCCCAGTCGACGTCAACACGGCCTCTTGGTCGGAATTCAGGCGACAGCTAATGCGCAGGACCCTGTTGTCGTCTGGAGTCGCGGATGGCGTCACGGAACGGTGGCCGTCGAGGGCGAGACGGTTCAGGGAGAGGACGGGATTTGTGCCCAAACGGACGTCGGCTCGCGAGGATGAGGCGGATGAGCTCGTCGGTGATCTAAGTAAAGCAAGGAGGGAGCCCGCTGCGTCAGGGCAGAGCTCGTCGGGAGAGCCAGAGTGAGACGACACACACAGGGAGCAATGGGCGGTTGCAGAGTCGAGATTGGTGGCCCTATGGATGAATCCGAGGGGGTTGCAGGTTCACGATCCACGTAGGTAGGACCGGAGCCAGACAGGCCAACAGCACACAGTCCAGCACAAGCAGCAGACAAAGAGCACAGGCATAGAGAGCCAGGTCCACCAATTCCACATCCACGGGGGTCGGGTGCCAGTGTGGCAGTGGAGTGAGCCAGGTAGAACTCGGTGCGCGCCAGGGAGCAGACAGGTACCTGGCAGGCCCGCCAGTGGGAAGACTAGGGGGTCGACAGCGAGCAGGCCAGTGGGTAAGCCAGTAAAAGGTCCACCAAGTCCACCTGTGGACGAGCGGCCCCTCTGGTCGGCGGCGACGGGTTGGCTGGTGACTGGGTCCGGCACGTACGTAGGCTGGACGGGGTGCGGGCGCCGCGGCGGGCAGGTTATACTTGGTAAGGGATGGATTGATGGGTTCGGAGAAAAAGACTGCTCAATGGGCACAGTAGTATTTCCTGGTCCTGGAAGGAGCCCTTGCAAGCTGCCGGGGATGCGATGGGTTTCCTTTGTCTCCTCTCTGCTCTGACAACGGGAGGTAGCCCAAATGCGAGGACGCAGCCCCCCAAGTATACGACGACGTGGGTAGCACTGTCAATCTGAAGGCCGTAGTTCTTTGACGGGAAGCAAAGAATGGGTGGCTAATAAGGGGGGCTACACTAGTGACCGTTGATTCTTGAATAACAACCTGTCACTCTGGCACTCTGGCGCTCTGGCACTCTGGCTCTCGCCCTGACCACTGTATTGGACTGGATTGGAGGTTTCCTGCCGAGAGACACTCATGTGAAGGTTGCTGATTCATTAGGTGGTGCTGCAGAAAAACAAGCAGCAACCACAACCGCGCGCGCACAAACAGAGCTACCACACTGGCTGCCACACTCATTGCCACGATTGCTCCTGGCATTGCTTCCCGCATCCTCTCCACAGAACCCAAACACACACAAAGACGTCGGTGGCCGAAACTTGCACGCCAGGCACCGCAGGGACCCCCCGGCCCAAACCCTTCATAACCTCGTCGCGACTCCTGCCGCGCCCGTAGACATCCACAAAAGGGAACCAATCACCGGCGACTACTCCTGGGCGTTCACGTGACACCATCACCCACAGGGAGAGCCTCTGATTGGCTGCAGCCAGCCCAGCTAAGCACTGTCCAGCTCGCTGTTCCTAGCAGCCTGGCCGGGGCTACATCATCTCCAAGCTTCCAACGCAAAACACCAGAGTCCACGTCGTCTCAATCTTGCTGCCTCTGTCCCACGGTCAATCTTTCATCATGGCTGAGGAATCAGAGTATGCTCCCAAGTTTGCCCCCTTCATAGGGATGGTAAGTCGCCTTTTGATGATGCGCGTCGCGGATCACGCGGATTGCTGATGAACTTGCAGGCTGGCATCTGCGCTGCCATGGTCTTCGGATGTACGACTCTCCAACCCCCCGCTGCCTGGACCATCAATGATCGAATACTGAACAATTGAAACAGCCATCGGCGCCGCCTACGGAACCGCAAAGTCCGGCATCGGCATCGCTGGTGTTGGTACTTTCCGACCGGATCTTATCATGAAGGTAGCGTCTTCACGACACGGCAATCCACGAAGCATCATCATCTGATAACAAACATAGTGTCTGATTCCTGTCGTCATGTCCGGTATTATCGCCGTCTACTCGCTCGTCATTTCCGTCCTCATTGCCGAGGATCTGGCTCCTCCCGTCGGCCAGTCCTACAGTTTGTTTACGTATGTTTCAATGTTGGGTGTGGACAGGGAGGTTACTAACGGACTGTAGTGCGTTCTTGCACCTCGGATGTGGCCTCGCGGTCGGCATGACTGGTCTTGCCGCTGGTTACTGCATCGGTGTCGTGGGCGACACGGGCGTGCGCGCCTTCATGGAGCAGTCGAGGATCTTTGTCGGCATGGTCCTAATTCTCATTTTCGGCGAAGTTTTGGGTCTATATGGGTATGCTTATCGAGAGAATAACCAAGCTATTGGTAGCGTGCTAACTTCCCACAGTCTCATTGTCGCCCTCATTCTCAACACCAAGAGCAAGGGTTAAGCGTATTCGATCCACATCGGCCACAGGCAATCAACGGCCCCCTTCGCAAAGCGTTCTTGCTGGACGCCAAGGATGAAAAGAGCCACTGCTGGGCTGCAGAGAAGTGTCTTAATAGCTGCATCGGGCATGGCGTTATGGAAACGTGTAATTTTAACGTGACAGGTAGAGGACAGACGGGGAAATTGACGGTATTTAGCTTCATATCAGCCCATGTATCTGAATCATACATCACGCAGCATATCTTGGCACCAGTTATCGAAAGGATGTGGAAATATTTGTTCGAGCAGGGAGCTAACTATGTCCAGTTTGTCCGGCTCCATAACCCTCAACCCCAAACCCCCAGATGAAACCCTATTGACCGGAAAGAGCGAAAAGAAGAAGAGAAGAGGAAAATTGCGACGACTCCCTTGTCATCACTATGCAGATGGGAGAAGGTCGCGAACCAAGTGCCCGCCATGCACAACTTCAAAAAGTTGACCGACCAGAACTAAAAACACCAAAACCATAATCTAGATCATGAAAAACGCCGAGAAAATGCGGCAATGTCGTCCAGATGCTGTCATCAAACTTGAACCCCGACACAGCAGCAGCGTCCCAGCGCGGCAAGCAAACCTTCGTTTACATCATCAGGCGGCGTCCACCGATGCGACGCAGGAGCTTCTTTCGGGAGCTCATCTCAGTCTCACGGCGGAATCGCGTCCAACTTCGATCGCGTTCATCCCAGTCTCGCATTTGCGCTGTGTTGGTGTTAGCGGACGCGATGTGCGAACCTGTGGGGTATCGCTGCCGTGGCTTACCTAGGAACCAGTCCCACTGGCGGTCTTCGCGCACTAGAATGTCGTCGCCTGTCTCACGGGCGAGACGATCCTGGCGTGCCTGTGTAGCGGCTGCTTCTCCCACAAGATGCGGGTCCTCAAGGGGTCGAGAGGGCAGCTCGGTGCGATCCTGAAGATCGTCGGAGAGGGTGGTTCTGCTTCGTCGCATATTATCCATGGGATACCTCTGGGCGCTTACACGCCGCTGAGCAACCCGCTGGGCAGTGGGACTCATGCTGACGGAGGACCATGTTCCCACGCGAAAATCATTCAGGTTCGGGGTGCTTCGTAGGGGCCCGGAGGGAACCGGAGGCAGACCGATGGTCTGGGGTCGGGGGGCCGAGGTGCTGGTCCGGAGCGGAGGCAGAAGAGACGACGTCGTGCCCGCGACGTTGGCTCTGTTG
Organism: Calonectria pseudoreteaudii; assembly: GCA_001879505.1. Classification (NCBI taxonomy): domain Eukaryota; kingdom Fungi; phylum Ascomycota; class Sordariomycetes; order Hypocreales; family Nectriaceae; genus Calonectria; species Calonectria pseudoreteaudii. The sequence continues at coordinate 2,161,489 of KV875229.1, forward strand.
GCAGGCGGCGAGTATGGCGGTACGGCCTCGGGGTACGGCGCGACGGAGTGATAGGACGGTACTTCCGAGACTGAGGGATCAAACCGAGTCAGCTACAGTCGGTCTCGTGCCGGCATCCGGACTCCACAGGTTCCTCGGTGCGTGAATGCAGCAACCAACACACCGGGCGAAACATGCAGCAAAAACACCATGATAACACCCGACGTTAAGAAAAACTCACCATACGAAGGGGCGGCAGAGCGGATCGAGGCTGTTTCAAAGTCCTCGACGCTGTAACGCGGAGTAGCAATAGCGCCGGTCATGATGGCAGAGGTGCAAGCACAGAATAAGGCTGGAAGCGAGGTGGGAGAGGAGTGGCGCAAGCCAAGCTGAGCATCTGTCCGGGAGCTGGGCTTATCAAGAGGAAATCAAAGCTCGAGAGGATGGAACAGAGGAGAGAGATAGGACAGGATCACGCGGTAAAGTTCGAGGGGTCAAGTGAACCGATTTGTGAATGGGAGAACGATAAAAAAGGGTTGAGTGAGACGGGGGGAGTGGGAACGATGACTCCTGTTGGAAGAAGGTAAGACAACAAGGAGCCAGAAGGCCCAGCTATTAATGCACACTCACGGATAAAGATGCATGCAGGGAGGTGCAGGTGGGAGATTCAGTGGTGGTGGAGGTGTTAACGGTGGTGGGTAACAGGCATGTTCCGCACCCTCATCAAGGATGCAATACGCTGGGGCACCTGTTCTTGGCCCCGCGAGTGTGGATGGGGAGAAGGCCCTTTGGGCAAGCTCCAGGTCCAGGCCGCAGCTGAACTGGTGTGGGCTGGCCATTGGCATCAGGTCGTGGCGTGGAGGTCGGGGGAGAGGGGGAGGGGGGTAGCACTGGCAAGATGCGGGGACACGTGAGAAACCATACGAAGTTGATGCTGGGCTGAACGAAAAGCACGACGACGCTGCCATGACGCGAGGACAAAAACAGAACCAAGGCAGATGAAGATGCTTGCCTGCTGGGTGCCTCTGCTGGCAGGAAGCTTGCTGTGCTGCGAACTATAGCCAGGCTAAGGGCCACCGAGCAGCCATCAACCCACGAAACAGCCTTCCCGCAGTTGCGTTGGCGATCACTGCTGGCGTGGAAACAAGTGTGACTGGGACGGGATCGGGATGGATGAGCTGCCACAGACAGCACTGGGCACAGGGCACAGGGCACCACAGGCAGGCCAGCACAGAGAAATGCAGTACAGAGCATCATCCTGCCAGTTGGGAGCGCTGCAGTTGGGTTATCCCCTGGCGGCATGGTCGGGCGTTTGCCGGAATAGGCATGACGAGCTTCCACGGAGGCTTCCACACGGCGATAGCGGGGTATGGCGGGCAGGTATCCGGGACGCTGAGGGGCTAAACAACTGTACCTAAATGGGCCTTGTCTGACGGGCCTTGGTCCGAGGAGCGGGGCTCGGGCCTTCGTCTGGGCGCTGTCTGGGCATGTCTTGGGCCCTGTGGGCCGCTGATCGGGCAGTGCTCACAGGGGGAAAATGCTGGGATGGTATCCAGTGGGGGTGGGTTCTCGATAAGCCCCCTCCAAGGCCCTTTCTCTCCTCAGTACAGAATGTCCATGTCATGTTGCGCTGTGGCCCTTGGGGTGAAATCTGGGCACTTTAGCCCACGCTTCTTTTGCCTTGTCGCGAGTGACAAAAAGATGGCATGTGTGTGGGCCTCTATGATGTATTTGACATGGACCATCTTGCTCCAACCGGGGATGCTTGACATGAGTTGCGGCACTTGGCCATCACCGTGCTTCAGTGCTGGGCCCGGGACGTTTGGCATTGTTCCGTGATGATCCTTGATCGCCACTGCCTGTGGCCAAGGACGTTGGAGCTTGATGAATATGATGCAAGCCTAGTCATCGTGGTGCAACTACACCGAGGCCACTTGGCCCAGACCCGACTTGGCAGCCCCTCCCCCCACCTCGGCCAGTCGAATGTCTTGGTCAGGATGACGGTGTGCAATGGTGTGGCGCTGTCGTGCTTCTCAAGCAGTGTCCAAGCCGCAAGGATTGCCTCCCTCCAACTTTTGGAGCTACTGTAAGGTTCGACGCCAGCTTAGTGAGCGAGACGCTGAGAGCCAACTGTTTCTTGAGTGACCTGCCCGCTATGGCAGGTAGCCAGGTTCCTGTCCTACAGACGGTGAAATACTGTCAGGGAGAGATCATCCTCGCGACTGGAACTTGATTTGCACTGCGGTATGTTCTGTGATATCTGATGCAGGAACCGACAGCTCGCTGGCAGAGTTGCAGCTGCGCTTGGACTCAGTTGATAGACCACGAGACTCACAAATCAACCAACCCTCCTATACCTCTTCTCGATCTTGTGCCCCTCCCGCAAGATACGCCCGTTGCTAAGCTCCCCCTCCACCATGGGAAATACGGGTCATTCGGACACAATCCCATTCCCCCGGACACTGTGAGGCGTTGGCCCGTTTTTTTTTTTCGGGTGGACTGGTGATCCAGGGGAGAGGGGACGAACTACACCAGTTAGCCTACGAGATATGCGCCGACTCATAGTTTGGTCGATCTTTGAGGGCCTCTTTCCGGGGAGGTGTACCATTTTTGGGCTGCTGACACACTTCCGACATGCATGGCTGCAATGACAGTCTCTCGGCCTGCATGGGGGTTTGGGGCCATTTGGGCCCCCATAGTCGCAAGTGCTGTGAGACCTGCATGTCTGGGCTCGTCTCACTGGCTATCCCGATGCTTTTTTTTTTCTTCTGGGAGTCGGTCTTGGGAGGTGACCGGATTTACCCGCGGTTGGCAGCAGCCAAGACATAGGCGTTTCCTTTCTTGAGAGGGTTACGTACGCGTCTGCTGCGGAATGGGTGAGAGATCCGGCCGGCTGATACGAACGGATGCGCTGGAGTAGGAAGATGGGTCCCTTCGGCAAAATGGGGAAGTTTCTTTTCACCAAGAAGAGAATAGGAATAAAGCTATGATTGATCCCGAATATTGCATCTTGCCTTCCGGTTTCTATTACGAGGCGGGGTATATGCGCAGTTACCAGCGCCCATTTAATCCGGATGGATTCGGCATGCTTGTACGGCGGGGAATGAAGGCGGGAATTTTTGACAACCCAGCCTGCAATTTTCGCACTCGTAATCAAGATTCAGCCCTAGATTTGAAAGCGTGGGGATCACTAGAGGGTCACTGGGCACATTGCGGCTGATTGCGACTTTATGCTCCCTCAGAGGAGTACGAGACAACATTGGCAGGCTGCTGGAGGTTGTGGGTTGGGGGTGAACCACGACTGTCATTCACTACTTGGCCTGGCTATGCCCCACTGCCCCCCCCCCCTGCCAGCCAGTCCCGTCACTTGCATTTAATGGATGGGGCCGGGGTACGTACCGCCCTGTCGCGTGAAGACGCGATCTCATCCCAAGGCGACAATTTGGACAGCCTGAAAGCAGGCGCCAGCTACTACACTTCAACGGCCATCTTGAGGAGAACGCAGGAAACCAAAAACCACAAGAAGAAAAATTAGAGTCTGGAACGCCACCCGTGTTTCCAATTCCACAAGCCGACTTATTCGCCGCCTTCCAATGCCAACTCGTCTACGCAACTCCTCACCCGAGGAGTCCCTAGCTACACCTGCGCAGCGCAATCTGGTAGTGCGTGAAAGGGAATCCAATCGCAGCGTGTCTGGATCGAAACGGAAGCGTGCAGATACCAGAGCTGGAGGAAGCTCAAGCCGCCGCCGCCGAACAGCTCAGCCATCGGAAGAGAGTGATAATAGCGAAGGTGAAGGAGCCGAGGATGTGTACGATCCAGACCAACCGCTTGACCAACGACGAAAAGTTCAGCAGGGATACAGAGACCTGCTTCGAGACGTCACCGAGAATACTGAGGAATATCTTCAGCCAGACTCACGGGGTTTGCACGAGGCTATCTTGAAGGCCGATGAGCTCACCAAGCACCTTCGGCAGACAACGGAAGCCACCATCGATTCGCGACTCCTTGTCAGCACGACCGATTTATCATACCGGAAAACTCTTCGCCTTACCCAAGGTAGCCTTTCGCAGGGTATTGACGTGGACGAATTCGTGTCAAAATGCATTACATACATGCGCCAAGGCAGGGGCATCCATGACGACAATGCGCCTGAGCTTTCAAGCACTCAGCGTCATAGGAGAAGGGCAACCCGTGACGGGGATGACGATGACGACGAAGTCGGTGACGAGGGAGACATGATGAATTGGCCCCATCTCGGTCGGTTTGCTGCATTGCCCCATATTCGACGACCAGCACTGCCTGGCCTCCTGCTTGGCCCATTATCAGTCGAAAAGAAGGCCCGGAAAATCACCAAACGAAGTGCCCCGTTTCGTCCAAATAGTTTGACAGAAACGAGGCCAGAGGTTCTCAATGTTGAAGATCTTGCAAAGCGGGAAAATGATTTGACAGCAATTTGCGGCAAGATTCTTCATCAGCTCAAGGAACTACAGGCGGAAATTCAAAATACAGTTGTGGATTTGATTGATGATGACATGGAAGACGACGAAAAGAACAAAATCATGCACCAAAATGGTCTCCGAAGCACTGGTGGGATTGATTTGATGCGATTCGTGGTCAATCCAAAATCCTTCAGTCAGACAGTCGAGAACGTTTTCTACGTCAGCTTCCTCATTCGAGATGGAAGGGTCGAGATAGATTTTGACGAATTCGGCCTTCCTGCACTAGGTAAAGTTTTCCCATCTTACCTGCAGCTTAGCATATCAAACTAACCGCATTCGTAGCGCCTGTTGACAGAGAACAAGAGGAAGAAGAAGAGCCAGGCACTACGCGACATAGTGCCTCCAAGCACCAAGCAATCCTATCCATGGACATGGATACATGGCGTGACATCATCGATACCTATGAGCTCAAGGATTCGATGATTCCGCACAGAAAAGAGGTTGCAGCAGCGGAGCCTGGGCCGCGAGGCTGGTACAGTTAAACTATTTGTCAACAAGCCGGGTAATAAAGGCCCTTCTTTGTCCTGCTAGGCATGAGCAACAATCATGCGGAGGGTCCCGCTAGGGCACACCCCATCAAGGTCTTTGTTCTTCAACACCCCTTGCTTGAACGAATCAAAAGCACGATCCGTATCTTGGTTTGTGCGGTGTACAGCTACACAGATGGCCTCTGCTGCTTGTCTTCCATGAAAGGGAAAAGGCAATGTTTGTTGATAAACAGGAAAGTCAACATGGAGACAGCGAAATGGCACGCTGTTGGCCACGAACCTATAGCCCCTCCCTCAATATTGTCGGTAGCCGGCATCAACCCCCTGTCTTTATGAAAGGCATCGCTGCAATGTTTCTCATTCTCCCTAGACTGCCCCCAGGTCATACTACATTTCCCTTTGCCTTTTGACGATGGTCGTTGATGACGAGCGCTCCTTTAGTAGTGCGTCAAGCGTTAAATGCTAGATCTATTCATCTTATATCACACACACATCGTTTATATCATTCGGTTTTCGACTAGAGACACGCAGCCCTGCGATCATGGAATCCCGGCGCTCCTCTCTAGATCTCCGCGACATAGTTCCGGGCGAGGAACAGCAAACATTCCCTGAGCTGACCCAAAGCTCTCTCGGTCCGATTGAAGACCGGGATATGGACACTCGTACAGGGGAGATCTCCTTTTCTCCAACCACAACTGAAATAGCGGACGAGGATACTTTTCGTCATATCGAAAGCCAGGACGTGGCCACACCTACAGCAGAAGTCTCCTTTTCCCGAACCACAACTGAGATAGCAGACGATGACTTCCTCAGTCGTTTATCGATCGAGGAATTCACCGAAACAAGCGAGGCACAGCAGGATGTGCCCCTGAGCAGCAACCCAGCGATGAAAACTGGCAAGCGTGCAAAGAAACTGCTTCAATCCGTCACCAAGTGGAAAGAAGACATTCAGTACCTGATGAGATCGCAACCCGATTACCAGGACCTGACAAAGAGCCTGGGCACCATCAAGGATGACATGGCATCGGTCATAGCAGACTGCAATGACGAGCGCGCCAAGCTAATCGCCGTCATAACAAAACTTGGGGCACAAAACTCTACCCTTTCTCTTCGGATGCGCCAGGAGAGATCTGCGGACCAGCCGAAACAGATAGCCGTAGCTGAATCTGAACTTCATCGTCAGAAGAAGAAGAAGGGGAAGAAGAAGAAGCAAGCTCCCACCGAGTACCTGGAAGATGTCCAATGCCGTGCCTTGACCTTGAGTGGAGAGGCTGAAGCCGAACCAATTGATATCCCAATGTCAACCGCCACCCGAAGCGCAGGCTGGTCTTCACAGCAACTTCCCAAAACCCGGCCGCCACCCCCGTTAACACTTGAAAATCTCCCGCTCCCCCGTCAAAGATCTGTTGGTGGTGATTGGACCGCAGCAGCCTTCGAAGCATCCGAATTGAAACCATCCCAATCGCCATCTACAGAACTTTCACCCGACACTCCCACAAAGGCACGTAAAAGCATCGAAATGGCCAATAAGTGGCCTACACATGGGATCAAGAAACGCGATAGCATCACATTCACTTCACAACGCCTATCAGTAAACAAGGCGCAGCCTCCTCCCGCCAAACGCCGAAGCCAGAAAGTGCCGGGAACAAAATCACACCGCATATCACCAATAATTGGAGAGCCAGCTGGTTCAGCGCCACGAGCCCATTATCCAACCGATGCATTACGTGACTCCGCGTCCCCAGACAACCATGCCCCGCCTAACACGACTATGCATAACAGCGAAGAAGATCAAGTCTTTGATCGAGAATCAGACGAAGGAGAAGAGGAGTCATCGAACAACAGCCCACCGTCGCGGTTTCCAAGCCGTCCCCTCAGCTTTAATGCGCCACGACTTTCTCGTTTCAGCACGTGGATGCTCAATCAATCAATTCAAACAATACTAAATATGGCCAGGCTGGGTCGGGACGGCCAAAGCCTAGACCAAGAACTAGATGCAGTAGGAGTAGAAGAAGCTTCAGACTGGGACCCGGCGTCCCAACGTTCCAGCCGCTACATCGCCCTCAGGTCAAGGCAATCTGCTGACAGAAACAGCTGCGTGCTCTATGACACAACTCAGGATCTCCACACTACGAGCATAGACAATGGCGGCCAAAACAAAAGTGCAGGCGGGCTGTTGAAGCGAGCGTTCGCTGTTGCATACTTGGGTCTCTTCGTTGTGACAATTCAAGTCTACTTTGCCAGCTTACGTCAACAGCAAATCTGGTTGAATGCGAATGGCCTAACCAGGGAATACATGTTGAGATCCTGTCTGGAAACGCCAGCTTGGATGCTGGTCCCAGGAGTGGACGGCAAGTTGGTGATAGGTGTAGACGAGGCTAAAACAGCTCTGTCCTGGCTGTGGCAGCTACTTCCCTGAAATTCGAGTGTGGGTCATAGAGATGGCTGAGCTTGAGAAATTGATGGGGCATAAGCGGGAATAGGGGCGTTGAGAGAGGGGGGCTGAGATGAAGGCGCGCAAGATGAATTGATGTGATGTTGAGATAAGACGTGGTTCTCCAGGCTGTTTCAAAGTATTCTTGTTGTATCACAAATCCAAAGCAAATTATCCAGACGTCTGATTTGAAATTCATGGAAGGATGACGTGTGTCGCAAAAATAACGAATACCCACCGGCTCCGCATGTCTCGGTTCGGGACAGTGACAGGTGTGCGGGGACAGACTAAGCCGATGGGGCGATTGAGGAATGGATGATTCCAAAGGGATAAGGCATGGGCGGATATTGCTCCGTCAGGGAGCAGCTTGGGCGCGGAGGCTGTGTACGAAAACGGCTCCAAGGCGTGTGAGAGTGACGCGCAGTGCTTATTAGTTGGTGCCTGGGCAGATGCATTAGTTATGATGATTTGGAATTGGCAAGCGGGCGCACACACGCACATTCGCGCACGTCCATGTGCATCGGCACATGGGATGCACATGCATGTGTTAGCTTGGCTTGCCGGGCACAAACGTATGTTTGTCATGACGAGTCCGATAGCTAGGCTATTCTGGGCTATTCTAATCAAGGGGAGGAACCACACAACACAGCCCATGATCCATGGCATCAAATTTTCTCTGGAGCAATTAAGCTTCCGAGCCTCGGCATCCCGTCAAGAGCTGCCCGTATCGGAGAGTGGATTCGGCCGAAGCCGTTGCGGCGAAGCCCAGCTTGGCAATTCCACAGCGCGGGATTGATGTCATGGCTGTCCTGGGATGATGAATCGTAGACGAGACAAGGGAGAAGGGGAGAGAAAAAAAAAAGTTGAGGTACGTGGTCCAAGCCAGGTTAGCCCAAGGAGGTTGCCTTGTCCAGCCCTGGTTCATTGCAACGAAACCTTCCTTATCGTCATGAGCGTCGGTGCGCTCGCCGAGGCTCACGCTTTACTTGTTTATTAAATGCTCCTTCGCTCCTTTGTTTCTTTGTCGCTTTCGCTTTCCATGTCATCACATCGGATTCAGAAGTTGATACCCAGATCCGGACTTCACACCACCTCACACCCTATCGTCGCATCCAGCCCCTGCTCTCACCGTCATCGATTTGTAACGAATTTCCAGCCGTCTCGTCATATATCACAGCCGCATCGCCTATTTCTCATCCATCGCCAGCAAGCCGCTTTTTTCTCTCAGCTACCGTCAAACATGTCGTCCAAGCTCATTCCCTCCAACCCTGACAATGTCATGGTCATTCGCAATGTCACGCCCAACATTGCCACATTTTCTGTTCCCTTTGCGAGATTCGGAAAGATCAAGATTGGAGGTCGTGGAACTCTTGGTATGTGGAGCCATAAATCTGATTTAAGTGACACAGGCTAATTTCAACAGTGAAACTCACATCGGGTTCCCTTGCCGTCTTTTCGCCCGTGGCACTCACAGAGGCGTCAAAGGCCAAGGTTGCCGAAATGGGTGGGGATGTTCGCTACATTGTAGCCCTCGACTATGAGCACCACATCTTTATCTCAGAATGGGCCAAGGAGTACCCGCAGGCCAAGATCATCGGCCCTCAGGGCCTGCCCGAAAAGCGGGCCACACAGCAGGATGACCCCAAGATTGGCAACGAGGAGTTCGCAGTCATCTTCACCAAGGACAAGAAGCGCGAGGTCCGCATCAGCGAAGAGTTTGACGCCGACTTCGAGTACGAGTATGTCGACGCACACGCTAATCTCGAAATCGTCTTTTACTACAAGCCCGAGCGTGTCCTCATTCAAGCTGACTTGCTCTTCAACCTGCCCGCTACCGAGCAATACAGCAAGGTTCCCGAGGCCGACAAGCCAGCTGACGGCTTCCTAGGCAGGCTATTTTCCAGCATCCAGGACGTGCAGGGCGATGCTCGCTGGTTGAAGCGATTCAACTGGTATCTGGTCAAGGACCGCGAAAGCTTCAATGGCAGCATGCAGCGCATTATCGAATGGGACTTCGACACCATGATTCCCTGTCACGGAGACGTGATCGAGGGAAATGCAAAGGATATGTTTCGCAAAGTCTTTGAGTGGCACCTCATGGGCCACAAGAACTAAACTTTGAAAAAGAAGAAGAAAAAAAGGCGCTATTGGAACGACTTGAATGAATCACGTCATGTACTATTTGGAATGGCCGGGCGGATACCTCGTTTTATGCGGAGGAGTTGATTAGGGCGGTTGTTCTTCTACTTCGCTGTTGATACCAGATGACGGGATGATGGCCCCGTCGATTGTATTGTATTGTTTTGTGCATATGGGAAACTGAGGTGCTAGGGAGGGAGCTCATTGTATTCATGCGACCAAAATCCTAATTTGCGCGACTGTGTAAACCTAGGCGGAATTGAAATAACCTATCAAACTTCCCTATAGCAATTAACAATTCACCAATGAATTCAACTGCCTTCGTCATGAGATTCCCGCTTTGCTTGCATTTGGGTGGAGCGCAAAGGCGCAGAGGCGCAAAGGCACATGGCCCGTGCATCCCCGCCACTCTCCGCTTATCTTATCAGCCAGCTCGCTCACTTGACGTCGGCGTCGGTGCGGGATGGATGGTCGACTTCATTCCAGATCGTCACCATCCCGAGATATACTGTGGCTCCCATCCGAGCGCCACGCCCACTTCCCAACTTTTCGGAATACCCCAGTATGAGTTGATCCAAAAATGTCTGCTGAGTACGGGCGCATGGACCCGTTCTCCTTCGCGGGCTCCAAGGATGTCGAACATCCAGTGAGCATTCGCATGTGGGTTCCGCAATGCTTCACTGCTTTCATGCCCGGCTGACTGACGCCTTGTCGCAGAATGAACCTTGAGGGTGAGGAGCCTCCGTTTAAACACTCCACGCTGCTCGAAAGACCCGACCTGCGACACACCGGATCAAACATTAGGTGTGCAACCCTGATCACCGGAAGCTGGGCCTTGTCTGACATATATCTAGCTCCCACTCCGATGTTTACGTCACGGTCCAGGTCTGGGCTGGCTCTAAGCCTCTCACAGTACCCGTTCAAACCGCGTACAAACCTTTTAGATCCGAGCGAAAGTACGATATCCCCAGCAGAATTGGCTCACAGACCCCCGGCCTAACCAATACAGATGGAATGAGTGGCTCCAGCTCCCGATTACATACAACTCTCTGCCGGCCAACTCCTGTCTCGCAATAACTGTGTGGGATCTATCGCCCACCGGCGGAACGGGTGCTCTCGGCCATGCGATCCCTTTTGGCGGCACGACGTTGCCCATGTTTGACGGAGACAACCAGGTGCAAAAGGGCAGGCAAAAGTGCCTTGTGCATCGACACAAGCATGCCGACGGCACCGATAACTCGACAACGCCAGCGCTGGTCTCCACTAAGAAGAACCCGAACTCGCGCAAGGGCGCCGTCCCTCCACTCGATAAGGATGCCGAGGAGCTTGACCGCATGGAAACATTATTCAAGAAGCACGAGATGGGTGAGATTCCTCGCGTGGACTGGCTGGACCAAATGGTCTTTCGTAATTTTGAAAAGGGAGGGCTCCAGGCCGCAAAGTCATCCATGAAGATGCTGCAGCGTCAACAGGCATTAAACGGAGACGGACATGGCAGCGAAAAAGGCACGTCGGAAGATGGCCGCCCAGGACTCTCGACATTCCTCCTCAATGTTGAGCTACCACGCTTCGACTTTCCCGTCGTGTTCTCTGATCACGAATACGACCCCCCTCCCATTTCGTCGCTTCAAAACCTATCAGTCTCGCAGGCTAGTATCCCTCAGAGACAACCAAATCTCCAATATGGACCAGGAATTAATGCCGTAAGCGAGGGATCTTCAGGCCCAGGTGGACGGCTCGTTACAGTGTACGATCCCGAAGTTGGGCACAAGGACAACCCAGCTGAGGCGAAGCACCGTCGACTATTCCGAAGTTCACACAGACACGGCATTCTTGACAAGGATCTGAAACCAAATGCCAAGGTCAGAGATGAGCTAAATCTTATCATGTCGTATCCCCCAACCCACGTTCTCAACACAGAAGAGACGGACCTGGTATGGAAGTTCCGATATCACTTGACCCGAGACAAAAGGGCGTTGACCAAGTTTGTCAAATCTGTCAACTGGAACGATCAAAGCGAATCCAAACTTGCCATACAGGTACTTGGACGTTGGACAGAGATCGACGTTGACGATGCCCTGGAACTTCTTGGTCCATCCTTTGATAATGGGGCCGTCCGCTCATATGCCGTAGATCGCCTCCGCAAAGCAGATGATAAAGAATTGCTTCTGTATCTTCTCCAGTTGGTACAGGCTTTGAAGTATGAGCACATATCAACGGACTCTACCGAGGACAGTTCGCACGATTCGTCTCTGGCGCGGTTCCTCATTCAAAGAGCAGCTGTAAACTTTCAGCTTGGAAACTACTTTCACTGGTACCTAATGGTGGAATGCGATGATACCAGTCCTGAACAAGGTCTTGACAATCGAAGTATCTACCGGAAAGTGGCATACGAATTCATGACAGAGCTCGTGAAGCAACCAGACGGGGCTGAGTACAGGAAGACGCTTTTGCGGCAGGCCGAGCTTGTCGCCATCCTTAGCAGGATTGCGAAAGAGGTCAAGGCAACCGCCGACTCCAACGCCAAGAAAACCGACCGGGTCAAAAACTTTTTTGCAGACCCTAAGAACGAATTGCTGAGTATTGATCCGCCCCTGTGTATGCCGCTGGACCCTTCAATATTCATCACCGGAGTCGCTCCGGACCAGACGAACGTCTTCAAGTCATCCTTGAGCCCGTTCAAGTGCACCTTCAAAACTACGACCGGCACCATCTACCCCGTTATTTTCAAGGTTGGAGATGATCTACGACAAGATCAGCTCGTCATCCAAATCATTACACTTATGGATCAACTGCTTCAGAAGGAAAACCTGGATCTCAAGCTTACACCCTACAAGATTCTAGCAACCAGCACGTCGGCGGGTGCCTCCCAATTTGTCCAGTCTGCAAGTTTATCCAGCATCGTGAATAAGTTCAAAACAAATCCGGCGTTAGGCTATCTGAAGTACCACAACCCAGACGACAGCCAACCACTCGGTGTCCGCCAAGAAACCCTCGATACCTACGTAAGATCCTGTGCGGGTTACTGCGTCATCACTTACATCTTGGGGGTGGGTGATCGTCACCTTGAAAATCTGCTGCTGGCACCTGATGGTCACTTTTTCCATGCCGATTTTGGCTTCATTCTCGGCCGCGATCCCAAGCCTTTTGCCCCGCTCATGAAGTTATCCAAAGAAATGGTGGACTGCATGGGAGGCGTGCAATCAGACCATTACCAGCAATTCAAGCAATATTGTTTCCTTGCCTACACGGCACTACGAAAGTCGTCCAATCTCATTCTCAACCTATTCAGCCTGATGGTGGACGCCAACATCCCAGACATTAAGCTAGAGCCCGACAAGGCGGTTCTCAAGGTTCGTGAGCGGTTCCACCTTGAGATGACGGAGGAGGAGGCCTTGCGATACTTTGAGAGAATTATCGAAGACTCCCAAACGGCGTTTGCGCCTCTGGTAATTGACAAGTTGCACGAATGGGCGCAGGCTTTCCGAGCTTAAAGTGCAAGGTTGCCGCATTGAGTATGGAGTTGCCGGCAGACGGGTGTTGATGAATGGAAAATAGAGATGCTTTAGGTTATCTTGGTTATCTTGGGTCATTTTAGTTGTAAATGACTAGTACGAGCGCTTTCATATTACACCTGGTAGCCCAACACAGACCATGCCATCAGTTCTTCGGATGCATGTTGAGTAAAACGAGCGCGTAAACGTTGCCGCAGCAAACCCAAGAGTTGTCTAACCAATATTTCTCATCATCTTGCTATAAGTGAAATCATATATGTAAAGATGGATAGTCTATCTTGAGAATTTTTCTAAGTTTTCTCCCGCATTCTTACTTTGAATTGGTCAAGTTCAGTTATTAAATGCATAAGAGTAAGTGTTGGAACAACGGTCAGTTGAAGGAATGACCTCACAGGAGGGCAAAAGGGGCCTACAGGTTGTGGATAATATCGATTACGATACCCTTATCCTAATTATATGACTGTTACCTATAACAGTAATACTATAACCCCTTTATGAGAAGTTAGATATAGGAAGAAGCTAGATATCAATGAATTTATTGCCTAACCCCTTAGTAGCTACTATTGACCTTATTATGACCTTAGCTATATTATTTAGAATACTGGGATTTACTTATATTAATTAGTTTAAGTAGATAATATTTTTATTATCTTATAAATTAATAAGATATTAAATAAAAAAGTATATTATTAAGTACTTAAAAGATTTAGTAAATAGACTTTATATATTAATTAAGAATAATATTATATTTATATTTAATTATAAAGATCTTAATTA